>CAJUYI010008305.1:0-11122 GCA_910591695.1 Galerucella pusilla
TCTTTGAAAAAGATTCTATGAGTTTTCTACGAAAAATGCATCATTTTCCTGGTATTTGACTTTGAATCTATCACATTTTGCATTTGGGAAAAAAAGCTAATCATTGATGGGCCATATCTCGGTTCCTATTGGTTTTAGAAAAATTATAAGGAAAGGGTTTTGCTTGTTCTTTTAAAAGCTACAATTTTGCTCTCCACAGTTTTTTTGATAAAATGC
Source organism: Galerucella pusilla (assembly GCA_910591695.1). Classification (NCBI taxonomy): domain Eukaryota; kingdom Metazoa; phylum Arthropoda; class Insecta; order Coleoptera; family Chrysomelidae; genus Galerucella; species Galerucella pusilla. The sequence goes on from CAJUYI010008305.1 coordinate 217, forward strand.
ATAATTTTCAAGTTATCCACGAAAAACATATAAAAAAAAAGCGTTACTTTCAATCGCGAATAACTTAGAGAATATTGATTTTCCAAAAAAAAAATGTATAGAACATTTTTTGCTTAGAATCACTTTTGGACAAACGGCAAACCTTCTGACCACTTGTTTGAATCATTGTCTTGCATCCAAGCAGTTAACATATTTTGTATGTTCTGATTGGCTCTTTCAACTGAGCCTTGTGTTTGACTGTGACGAGGCTTTCCGTGAAGAAGGTGATATGCTACTTCGCGACCTGCAGTGTCCGAGGTTCACCGGACCTCATATGTGTTTGTCGACATATACCGGTGAAAGTCCGAATGTATATTAGAGTTAAGAAATGTTCGGACTTTCACCATTTGACATTTGTCGACATTCACTACTTTCGGTCTTTCATGGTAACATATACATTAGGGCGATTAAAAAAAATTTTACGGAACCACGGATTGCAGACAAAATACAATATCTAAATATTAATTCTATTCCTCTAGTGCGATGAAAAGTATATACAAGGCGCTTACTGTGATGCAAAAATAAGTTGAATGGTGAATAAATCAAAACAAAAAATGTCCTTACCCAATTCCTTTTCGAGGATATCTATGGCGATTTGATTATTCGTAGCTGGGTCGTTATGTTTAATTGCATTAAAATCTAAGAGATCCGGCCGGTAGTGATGTATTATTGCACATAATATTTTGCCATCTTTGAATATTAATTCCATGTCGGTTACGCTAATATCTTCGATATCTTTGAGTTGTTCGGACAACCAATTGAGCAAAACTTGGTTATCGACGATGCCTGAAACACAAACAAACCCAACAAACACCACGTTTAAAAAATGTATTTAAAAATTTCAAGATGAAAAAGAGTAACGATTCAGGGAAGAGGTTAATGGAAGATAGTGTTATTATTTAAATTTATTACTGCAAAAATAAAAAATCTTCTTGTAAGTTGTATTTATATTTTTCAACATTTTGAAATTTCACTCAAAACGTTCCATCTGGGCCGGCAAATGCGCCAATAATTTCAATCACACTTTCAAATAACATTTTTCTTATTCCCTGTTTTTATGTTAGACCAAATTAACTCTATGGGATTAAACTCACAACAGTAAGTCACAATTTTGATTTTTACCAATAAAATAGTCTTAATCTATGAAAAAGTTTTTATCAAACAAAATTTTAATCAAAGCAAACATATAATTCTTATACAGAACACAATGTATCGTGAATAACAAAAATGATCTGAGCCTACCCTGTGAACTGCACAGTCAAAGTGAAGTAAATTATGCATTAGACCAATCGGAAGCTACATTGCACCAATGAGAATCAATTGTTTGCGTGGGTACGTTATGACTGATAGAAATGATTTATGTCTTGTTCATCATTTCGGCTTTTTAATCCTCAAAGAGACCTTTATGCATACTATTATTATAATGTGAAACAGTGCAAATTAATTTTACTCACAACTTTAAATAGATATAGTTTGTTTCAAAAAATACATAGAGTATTGGAATGCAAATATTTAATAGTATTAAAGACCCTTATTAACTTAAAAATTGGGAAAGTTCATGAAAATGATCAATAGATAAAAAGGGAAATATTTCTACGCACGAAAAGGATTTTCAGTCCTTGATATTTCCAATGAATTCCGTGAATTATCGTTTCTCTCCGTTTTTCTTAGTTGATACCATGCTTAACTAGGTACCAAGTCTGATGATGTTATTGTACCGAAACGTGTTTTTTAAATTTAATTGTCAATAAAACACATCAAACAAATAAAAAGCAATTTAATACCATAAAATTTTTTTAAATGATCACAAATTGTTAATAAAGGTAGTTCATAAACATTCCGCATTTGAAAAAAAAACTCGTATTCCCTAATATTCTCCTCTTTTCATACAAATATACATAAACATAAGTGCACAAAACTACTGTTAGTAGCTAAGTTTTAGTGCCAATGACCACAGGATAATTTGAAAAACATTTAGGTAGTAGAAATAACGAAAAAATGGCGAAAATTCAATAAATTTTCTACGATTTTCATTCAACATAAGTGAAATAATCTTTACGCTCATATTTCAATTTCTCACTATATTTCCACTACCATATCAAATGTATTCAAGATCCCGCATTATTTTTACAACGTTTAATCGACATAAAATCTTTGTGCAAATATACTTATTGGAATCGAAGAAAAATTTGTATAAAACATTGTTTTCAAAAATTCTGTCAGACGCTCTGCATATTTTGGTTAATTCCCGATTTTCCGAATAAAATCACAGAAATATATCCACTCTCTAATAATCTTCTTCTTAGAACTTTGCTTTTGGTCTACATCCTATAATTTTATGGTTTTAAGATATTTGAGAAAAGTACGACAGCACTACTTGAAAGAGAGAGACAAGAATTTTATTGTGCTGTGAGTGAAGCTCACAATTAGATTAGTCCCCTATACCAAAATACAACGGTTAAAAGTAAAAAGGGCAATGAACACACCTACCTGTTTTGGTAGAGGGGGCTCATCTAACTGCATGTGTTGAATCTCATAAAGGAGCAGCAGTGAGTACTGTTAAATTAAATTTTGTATGTGCAAAGGAGAGCAGAACAGAATCAATATAAGAATGTATTAAATGAAAACGACTAGCTTGAAAAAACAATAAAAAAAATGACAAATGGTTTATTGTTTAAATGTTTATATTACTGAAAAACTTTCAGGTGTTGCAGAACATTATACTATGTATTCTCTTTTATATGAGGCACCATCCGTTTTATACTAGGACTTTTGGCAAAAATTACTTGCTTAGCATAGAAATATATTACCAATCCGAACTCTTTGTGCAGTATTGCCAACACAGTACAAGAAACTATACCTCGTCCAGGTCTAAAAAATCACTTATTTGTTCATAAAATCTCTCCAATTTCGAATATTGTTACAGCTTCATAATTAAAGATTGCAAAGAAAGTAGAATATTCAAAGAAACTTGTTTTTAATACTATACAATATTTAAAATTTGAGTGTACTTTCAATAGGTTTTGTGGCACAGGATAATTGAAATATTATTTTGATGAAAATTATTCCGAACAACATGTAATATTTAGTTCAGTCAGAAAAAAATATATATTTTTATCATAGACCTAAAATTTGATAATGAATGAAAGACCAACCATGACTCCTTGAACCTCTATACCTTGACCTTCTGGGGTAGCAGACTTTGGAACATTGCATTATAATGCATTAGTATAAATTGTTTCCAATTAATGGAGCAAATGATATAAAATTTGGCTTCTACCACGCAACTTTTAGTGTTGTGTTACCCCACTGTTGCGATTTGCTTTTATAGAAACGCTGACGTCCATCCTTACATCTTAGGGCTATTCTGCTTTCATCTGAAGACAACCTCGAACTCCACAGCCGATTTTAGTTAAATAGTACCCTCATTTTGAACCTAGCTTCAGTTAGAGGACAGCCATAGCTACAGAAGTTGCATCTAGCTTACACTAAATCAAAAGAACCTTGGTACTGTAACAGTCTTAAGGTCAAACGACGCATAATTATTCTTACAAAAGTTATACAAATTTGAGAACCAATACAAGGGTCTAAATGTATATTTTTGCTTCCAAAGTACCCGCCCCATAAAAATCACTTCGATAAGCCATAGTTAACGTTAACAAACCAGGCATCAAAAGATATAATTGTTATTGTACTTTTTAGTGTATCTAGTGTGAATGTGTCGTTATTTTTGGAGCTTACCCACATCACTTTATTTTAGTTAGATCACATTAACTGAAGTGAGCTGAAATCTCAGTAAAAAAAACGTACTTAATGTTAACAAACCGTATGTCGAAAGATATAAGCGGGCGCTTTATTGTATATAAGAAATAAATGAAATATCAAAGACATTAAAAAATAAATATAGTAGTGGTGATGATGAGATTCCAACAAATATAGTCAAACTGTGCATACCATCAATAAGCAATGTGATATCTTATATAATAAACAATCCTTTCAAACATGGAATATTTCCTGACCAACTGAAACTTGCTGTAATCAAACCACTTTTTAAAAAGGGAAATGAAGAGTTAATGGAAAATTATCGACTAATTAGTCTCTTACCAAGTTTTTCCAAAATATTTAAACTTGCAATGTGCTCAAGGTTGATATCTTTCCCGAATGAATGTGAAATACTAAATCACTCTCAACATACCTATTTAAAGGGGAGATCTACACTGACCGCCATCTACCAATTCACCGAAGAACTATTAAACTTTATAGAAGATGATAAACTAGCATTAGGTATGTTTTTTGACTTGTCAAAAGCACATGACTGCTTGGATAGGGATATTTTACCAAAGGACTCATTGAAAAATCAGACATATTGTATAATAACACAGGAGTACCTCAAGGAAGCAGTGCGGGACCTATTCTCTTCCTAATATTTATGAATGATTTATGCTACATAACTGAAAATGGAAATGGGAGCATAACCATATTTGCAGATGATACAAGTTTGGCTGTGGGAGCAGAAAATGAGCAAAATCTTTCAAGGGAAGCGATAAACACCTACACAAAAGCGAAAAACTGGTTTGAACAAAATAAGCTCATCCTCAATGAGGAGAAAACAAAATTATTGATTTTTAGTACAAGTCACAGTAGGAAAAACAAACCAGAATATATCAAATTAGAAGAACAATACTTGGAAATAAATCATCATACAAAGTTGTTAGGCATTATACTGGACAGCTTTTTTGACTGGAAACAACATGTAGAGTTTGTTACTAGTAAACTTAACAAGGTTTGCTATGCAATTAGAATAACTGCAAGATACCTAAATGAAAGAACATTAAGAACGCTATACTATGCCAATTTTGAATCTGTCATGCGATACGGACTGATTTTTTGGGGAATGGGTACCACTGTAGAAAATATTTTTATTGTTCAAAAAAAGGTACTGAGAATCATATATAAGATGGATTTTAGACAGTCATGCAGAGGACTTTTCAGAGAGAAAAGGATTTTCACTGTATATGGTCTATATCTATATGAGTGCTTGATGTTTTTACAAAGGAACAAGAGCAAATTTGAAATAAACAAAGATTTAAACGCTTGACTGAAAAAAACCCGTCTTATATGTGTATACGAAAATTTAATAAGCTACCGAATGCTATTAAATCACTATACTGTATTTGAAAATCAAGAGAGAGTAAATTCCCAGAAATGTTTTGCAGTTATCAGTGTTAAAGGCAGTAAACCATAGACGTGCGTTTTCAAAATTAAATTAATATGGAAATAGAAATATTTAATTTGTTTTAGTTATTTATACCTAGATTACCAATTTTAGATAGATAAACATAATTCGTAAGTAGTAATTTAATTTGGGTAAAATGAAGAAAAAGTCAATATTATTTTAGGCATTTTGTTTTAGGCATATGTTTATTTAATAGTTAACAATTCTGCCCTCAGCATTGTATTGTCAAAGGCTAAATTTTCAGAAGATAACCATTTTGCAATTTCATCCTTTTTCCATTTAGTGGTTGGTAAAGGTTCAAGTAATCTGGAGTGGTAACTTGCATTGTCCATTACAATAACCGATCCTTTTGGTATGAATTGAATCATCTGTTCAAAATATTCCTCAAACACGTCTCCATTCATTTCTTCGTGATAATCAACGGTTTTTTTTATTCAAATAAGAGTAAACCATTCTCAAGAAAACCGTTTGTACTGCCTATATGACAAATAATTAATCTTTTACCTTTTCCTATAGGTTCCTTAAAACCAGTAGTATGTCCTTCTAGAAAAGCTTGATGGGATGATTTTATATTTTTGTCTTTCCAAACTCTTCCTACACAATGTCCTTCATTAACCCATGTTTCATCTAAATAATAAATGTTTTTATTTTGAGCTTTAACTTGTCGTATTCTTCTGAGGTACTGTCTTCTCCAACATACAATTTCTTCAGAATCAATTAGCATTGAGTGTCTGCCCCATTTTTTCAAATTTAAAGTTTAACTCATGTAACATTTTCCATAGTTTATCCCGGCTTATTGTGGGTAAATCAACATCATTCGTAATGGCTTGCAAAACTTTATCTAAAGTTGGTATTTGCTTGTTTATAAAAAATGAGTGAACAAGCTTACGAATAGCATTTTTAAAAAACTCGTCCACGTTGATTTTTAATAGTTTTGGTCTACCTGGTTTCGGCTTTGGTGAGGTTACTCCACCTGATTTTTCCTCCTTTAGAACTCTATATATTGTAGATTTTCCATATCCCATTACCTTAGATGTTGTTTCAACTACATTGTCAATAGTGTTTGAGGGATTTTGATGTTTAAAATAGTGGTACACATTCACTACAGCACACTTTTCATTGAGCGATAAATGGTCTAGTTTTAATTTTTTCACTGGCGTATACTCACAAACTGCTTCCATTTTTAGTCACTACTATTTGTCACGTTCATCGAAAATCAAATAACTGCATTTCTAGAAACTTAAGCACTATTTAAGTCAAAATATCTGTCATTAGAAGCTGTTGCCATTCGGAGGTCGTTAAATAACAATTATCCCTTTCTAATCTGGTTACGCCTATGACGCACGTTAATCCTCTTAGGCCTACTGTAGTAACAATGAAAGATCATAAAATAATGTGATAGTCCAAGAAATTTAATAAATTTTGTATTGAAATTAACAAAAACATTTTAGAATTCATTACAAATATTGAAGTTTTACCGCACGTACTGTACTATAGTTTTGCATACCGAATTAGTTTTTATTCTGGGAATTTACTCTCTCTCTTGATTTTCAAATACAGTATAGAAAACCAGAATCTGTTCAAAACAAAAATAAAAAAATTGCTCTTAGATCTAGAACCGTACAATATAAATGACTACATGAACCATGTTTATTGAAATGTGAAATTTTGAAGTCATTCCTTTCTTAGCTTTGCGTATACATGTATATGTATATGTATACCATATTGTGATGTTCAAGCAGGTAGCTTTACGCCACACCGCTCTTAATACACTAATATCTACTGTGTTTAATTCTAAAGTACCACTTTTTATGTTAATTAAGAAAAGGAAAATAAGTAAACAAGCAATACGATGCAGAGCGTCTGTTTTTATGAAGAAAAAGCAAAGTCGTTCGATCTATTTAAGAAAAAACACAAAAAAAAAACAACTAAAACATTAGATTTTCACAAAGCTTTTTTTTAAACACATAACGTGTTACCGATAATTTTTTTTTTAAATACCGGTTCACTTGCAGATCCAAACTTTCCATATCTTTACAAAAATCTCTTTAAAAAATATTTATCGATCGTTTCTACGTAACAGTCTTTGACGTGCTTGACCAGCCCATCGAGCCATTCTCTGATAAGTTTTTCCGGCCCTGGAAACTAACACGGCTCTACTCCACCAAGGGCCTGAAATAACACAATAGTTGACGCTGTGATGCCTACCCCCTAATCCCAGTAAATGAATATTCTACTATCAAGAGTTAAAATTCGCATCGGTTAATTTTAAACTCTTTATATCGCCTAGATGACGCTCTATATTAACGTTTCGGAATGATATGAAAAAGTGACACAAATATACACGTAATGACATAATAAAAAAAAGAAGACTCACCTCTTCTTCTTTTCTTTGGTATCTCAGTTGGTTTCTCGTTAGCAGTACGCTTCATCCTTTCAATACTCGCCGGATTATCCGTATCGAAGAGAGATATAACTTGATTTGACATCACGACACCTTTATTTAAATTCGGATATCTCGTACTCGGATCTAAAGTGTACGATTTCCAATCTTTATTCAAATTATCAGGCGTCGTTTGAGCAAGCAATCTATATATCGATTCACGCTCTGCTATCACTTCTAATGGTGAATAATTGCCTAATGCCCAGCTTCTGATGGCCCAAGCGGCGTCCAACGCAGATAGAAAACCTCTTGCGCAACCCGAACCAGTCGGCCAGAAAGGCTAAAAACACAACACAAAATATCATCTATGTCCCATCTTTGATTACATATTGAAACCATGGCCATCTACAATACTAGGCCGGAATGCTGAAATTTGGCAACAGTGAACAGTGGGCCGATCAAGTCAGATTTTTATCATGGCGAGACCGTGAAATCAGTCGATATAATATTTATTTACGTTTATAATACGCGTATGTTGATAATTCGTGATATGTAATAGGTGATCTTAAGTATGTAATAGTATGTACTATCTTTTTAAATCAAGTTTATGAACTTGGTGATCGTTTTTTCGCAGTTAACAGCCTGACAAGTTCAACATAAGACTTCTGTTTGTGTTTTAGAGGTAAGATATTTGAAAATATATATAAAATAAAAAGATTTTAGCATCAGTATAATTTGTAAACATACTCTCTGTTCTGTGTGATTGGTAATTGTATCAAATAAAGTATGGTTACAAATTTTCTAAAACTCATTGAAAATGTTTAGAGATTACTTGAACCATGACTAATTTTTATATTATTATCCAATTTGTGATTCTTGTTAAGCCATCCCACATTGGACTCACCTAAATGAAGTATATTTATAAATTAAGCCAATAAGGTTAATTACTTATGTACTATTAAATATTTTATTTTGTTGTAGATGCCTGTGAAATGTTTGGTACCAAGTTGTACTTCAAGTTATGCTCCCAACAGTGAAGGATATATTACAGTATTCAAGTTTCCACAAAGTAATGAGGTGAAGAACAAATGGTTGAGAAGTATCCCACGTGCAAACTGGGAAGTGGGAATCAAACATCAAATTTCATTCACTGAAGTGTACAAGGATAAGGATGGTGATAGATATTTACGAGGAAAAGACCTGTATTAAAGGAAAATCTAATACCACAAATATTTCCCAGTCTCCCAAAATATCTTTCAGTGAAGAAGAATCCAGCAGCAAGAAGTAATCCTGGAATACGAAGAAGGGTACTAGATAGACAACAGGAACAACAAGAGGAATTGTTGAACAGTGATGTGATAGTGAATGTTTTAAATTTGTGTGAACAGTTTAAATCTAAATTGAGTGTTCATTTAGAGAAGTGGTAGTGTCATCAACAAACAAACTGTATATATTTTTATCTGATTGGATTTGACAATGATGAACCAGATGTAAGGTGTAGTATAAAAATATTTGAATCAATGATAATCGAGGACAAAATTTATTGCATAAAAATGCACAATATGGACAAATTCAATTCGATATTAATAATCTTGTGCTGTTAAATATTCATAAATAAGATGAACAAGTAACCACACATGAATTTGTAGATATTCTTTCTGATATTAGTTTACTAATAACATCTCGACAAGTATCAAATTTAGTAGTTCAGTTTAGAGCTGGTTATGTAAATCTCAAAGTTTCTAGAAAATTAGAATGTCTAAATTGTATAAATGTTGTGGTTAGTGATCAAACACAAGACCATGAGGAAGGTCAAAGTTAGAGGCAGATTAACTATTCTATCTGAACCAGTTTTCTTTCATAAATGACATTATCTATTTTAGCAAATATTTTTATAAATAACCATTTAAAAACAATTTAAGATAAATTACAAGCTAATAAGAAACATATAAATAATAATCATGAAACAAAATGTAAAAAAAGAAAAATTCTTAATTACAATAGTTCTGTACATTCTATCTAGTTTAATGATTTTAAATACCCACTATTTATAATTCTTTTCAAGAATTCTGTTGTACCCATATTATTGTATGTAGTTCAGTTTGTATTAATAAAGGTCTATTAAGAAATAAAAGGCGAAGAAATAATTATTTTAAGGTGGTGTCTGGTCAGCTGTAGGGGAAGGTAGAGGCTGATTTTCTTTATATTTTATATTCTTATCAATAAATTACCTTTTGCATTTTCATTTTATTTAGTCTACCTATAAATATTTCGATTTTTATTTGTTAAAAATGTTCTATAGATTGGTTTATTTCATATTTCTCACCATTGTAGTAGGCCCACTATTTGACAGGTGCGCCACGTTGCCACATCTAGGATTCCGGCCTTGTATTCTAGGTGGCCATGATTGAAACTAAAACTAACGGACTTACCTCTAGCAAACTATCTCCAACTAATATTTTCATCAATCTATATCCGTCCCTTTCGACTACTTTGGAAGCATTTTCAGCGGCGTACATAGAGGTAAAATCGAACATTGCAATGTCCGGTTGTCCGTAGTGATTAACAGCAAATTCTAAGTTCGGCAATTGATAGTTCGTGCTAAAATTGGCAGCTCCGATGGCGTATTGTTGAAGGGCTTCTTTGTCGACGTTTTCCGGTGCTAATAGTTTTTCTGTATCAGCAAAATCCTGAATTGATGGAAAATATTTTGATTAAAAATATTGTTTCGACATCGAAAAATAGAAAGATGTTGATTTGCTTTAGTGTGGTACAGCCACTGCAGAATTATATGAAGATTGGTTAAAACTAAGCTAATTGGAAATGAACCTCTAAACCATTGATTCCCAAAGTGGTCCAGGTGGACCCCCAGGGGTCCACGGAAGCCCGACAGGGATCTACGCTTGCGTGGAAAAAAAATGGGGGTCCACAACTCGTTAACGGGGGTCTATAAAAATGTATTAGGTGACCCGACTTGACTTCTATGAATATAGGGAGACAATAATATAGGCAGACAATATTATAAGAAGCTTGGCTTCTCCTATAAATATAGGAAGACAATATTATAAGAAGCTCAGCAATTGTTTTTGTAAGAACTTGCATATTCCATATTCAGAAAGAGCGTGTCAAGACTCGCCGATGCCGCGCCGCCCGCCCGCCTAGTTAAAGTCGTGTCTGAACTTGTATGAACTTTTTATATGATTTTAAATGAAACTAACTGTTTCTAAATGACTCCACAATATATTTGT
>CAJUYI010008306.1:0-11121 GCA_910591695.1 Galerucella pusilla
AAGAATTTAAAAATATTGTGGTTTAATTTCCCAAGAAATTAAAAAAAGAATATACATTTCTGTTGGACGCACCTGATAAGTTATACTTAATGATGAAGGTAACACATTCAAACATTTAAGTATTGAAATGACATGTACAGTTTTTGCTTTTTCTGCATATACCAGCTATTCATAATATAGGAAACAAGGGTACAGTCTTGTTAATCAAAATTCCCGATACAAAAACACACGCATCGAACATTCTCGGTTATAGGATAAACCGAAATGGAGGGTTTAAATATAATTTAAATGAACAAAAAATACTCGTTTCTTCCACCGAAGCATGATAAGCACAACCGATTTTTTGTACAATACAGAACCGTAGAATGTATTCAAACTGCGGGAATAAATCCTTTTTCCAAGATTCCGTCCAATATTGCCAAATTTCTCAATTTGATAGAGCCATACTTATACAGTGGGCATAATTTTCGTAGGTCGTCTGCATCACTTTTATCGGAGATATTCTGACCTTCAAACGACACGGTGGCTGGAAACGTAGGTCGTCTGCATCACTTTTATCGGAGATATTCTGACCTTCAAACGACACGGTGGCTGGAAATCAAGTACTGCCACTGTTGCCAAAGGTTATATAGAAGATCCTACTAATGAAAAAATTGGTTCTTAGCCAGAGCAAAGTAAATGATAGTCAAGTTTCATCTACGTCAACTGCATGTAATAATTTCCCAACTTCAATAGCTGTCAAAAACGATTTGAAGGCAGCACAAATTCATATTAGCAAATCAAATAATTGTACATTTGATACAAATGTATACAAAGTGGCCCAAAAGTCTGGAAACGGCCAATTATCTGGTAAATTGATAGTCGAAATTGTACAAAATTTGGGCTACATCTATTTCAGGATAAGGAGATTCCATATTTGATATTTGCAATGTTGCCAGATTTGCTGTTCATCTTATATTATTGGCAACTTGGGTTTTTAAAATTCATCACCCTGTATTTTCAGTCATTATTGAAATCTCCCATTCAATACGAGTTCAACCATATGTAATGATTTTATGTAGTCTGGATGGTCTAAAATACATAAAACATAACCTGGCAACGCTTATTTGTGATCTGAATTTTTCAAGGATTTAAATCAGGTGAACGTGGACGCCATTCAATTCTACCTCGTACCTGCGCCAATTCATTGTTCGGAAATACCTCATCTAAAAATAACGCCGAAAATTTACACCAAAATGAGCTGGAGCTCCAGCTTGCTGAAATCATATCTGATTAAAATTGGCTCTTAGAAAGTTTCTCAGTGTAGGTACAATTTTATTTCGAGTTCATATTTATCTGACGTTAAATTTCCTTCGATAAAGAATGGCCCAATTAACAAAATCACAGCACTCTACATTCAAATTATTTCTTCAAATATACATATTTTGCACTGTTTTATGTATTTATGACCTTCTCTTCTAAATAAAATCGTAAGTGTTACATATGGTTGAGCTCGTATTAAATAGGAGATTCCAATAATGACTGAATATACAGGGTGATGAATTTGAAAATCCAAAGTTACTAATACTTAATATAAAAGAAACGGCAAATAACTAATATCAAATCCAGACTCTAATTATCCCAAAATAGGTGTACCCCAAATATTGTACAATTAGCTTACGAGATAATTGGCTGCTTCCAGACTTTTGGGCAACTCTGTATAGATAATTTCTAGATTCTTTGCGTTTCTTAAACAAAATATTTGAATGAATGTAGAAAAAAGAGGATATGCAACACGTGAGTGAATAATAATAATAATTCTTAATTTTTCGTGATTTAAATTTCCATAATACTTAACAGCCTGCTGGAAGTTGCTCTATTATAGTGGAACCATTAGTTCATTAAACTTTGAACAAAGATCCCTTCAAATTATTCTAGTATTGGCCGATCTGCTCCAACACCTATTATCAAACTTCTGAGATGACCGCATGATGCTTCTCAAACTGTGAAACGTTATTTTCGGTTCTGGCATAGTTTCTCCCACCTAGTTTAGAGAACATTCCAGTGGCACGAAATGGTCTCACAATGACATTATTGCTATTTCACGTCAGATCCAAGCATCGCTTAAGTTTTGTATTGTTTGATTTTATGTACGAATGTAAAAATACTCCTCAACATTCACTTTAAATTTATCATTTTAATTCTGTGAAAGATCTAACCAAAAAAACTAAAGCTAATAATATATGCATTCTAAATATGATTTTCATTAAAAAAGTAGCAGATAGCAATTGAAGTTCCATTATTAATTTCCATTTTGATGGAAGCAGAATGAATAAATAACTCTTTTCACTCAACGTAGCCGCCGGCCATTGCCACAATCTCTGCGCAAGTGGATAATAATTATTATTCTACAAAATTAGTTTCGTCTCTAGTAAGTATTCGCACAAAGTTTTCTCATTTAATATTAGTTTAGGTACAACAAAAACAAATTCTTACTAAGAGCAAATTGAATTATTTCAGCATTTTAAATTTAATTAAAAATCTCCTTCAAGCCAAGCCACTGTTACCTTTTTCATGAATGGAGCTAGCGGGGAAAATTGCATTCGACAAGTTTGTTTTAATCTACACCGCTAATATTGTTAACGTAAATTACAACGTTGAATAAAATTACAGTGATTGTTTCATACTAAATGCAATTTGTTAATTTCAAACGAAATAATGTTTCACCTAAAACAGCATATGACGTGATTTAATTCAGTTTTTCACCAAAAAGAGAGGGAGATAAAAATGTAATTATCATCATCACCAACATTTTGTAGGCAAAACTTTTGTTAGTATAAAAGTCTGTCGCTTTGCAATTTCGCGAAAGACATTTTTGTCAAAATCACGAGCCGTGATATTGCCCAACATCACTTTGAGAATATGGAGGTGCGCCACTTGAAAAATCTGTTGTCTTCCTTACTTCTACTTAGTTCCTGAGGAATGTCTCAGAGACTAGTAGCTCTTTAAGTGCTATTTCCCGAATGAATTTTAGGATATCTACAGGCTTTAACTTGGGTGAATGTTCCTCTTTTATCCAGTAGTCTCCTGTGTGTTGTGCCCTAGGATTCTGATTTGTTGTGCAATTCGCAAGTATGTGGATGGAGGTTTCTTCTTCCATGCCACAAAATCTACATTCTACTCCCTCCACTATTTTGAGCTTTTTCTCAGGTGCCCATTCAGGCGACAATTTCCCGTAAGGATTTCTGTTGGAAAACTCAGTGCAGTTTTACTTTGACTTAAGCATTTATTTGATCCCAACGGGTTGTTGTTATCCAGCAGAATATTTGATTGTCTAAGCCCTACTAGATCTTTCCAATGGTCATATCTTCTCTTTTGTTCGGCTTTGCCTATTTCTTCCAATATTAAATTCGAGTAGATAGCGCAAAAGGATCTCGGCATCCAACAGGATGTTCCAGTCCCCCTCTCTGCTAGTTCATCTGTTATTTCATTTTTTTCTATTCCATTGTTTCCAGGAATCCACAGCGAGCTGACTATGTTCTCGCCCAGTTCATTGAGTGTGCTCAGGCATTCCCACACCATTTTGGAACTGATTACACAAAAGCGTAGTGCTTTAAGGGCTGCTTGACCATTCGATATTATGATAATCATATTAAACTGGGCAAACTTTCTTATCGCGTGAATCTCCGGTTGAAAGATACTTGGGGGACCAGTACACTCTTATCTCAGTTCCTTCTATTGCTTTTGAGCAATCAGTGTACCAGTGAATGGTATTTCTTCCAAGTCTGGTAACTGGTTGCTAGTCTTCCAATTTTGAAGAGGTTTTCTCTCGTCGCCAATAGACTACTTCTACTCCATGATTGATGATGTGGCAGTCTACATCCAGCTCAGGATTTTTGGGTTTTAACCCCAATTTCTCCCTGCCAGAATCCTACATAGCTTAAGAGTCATATATAATCTTATTTTTCGTGTTTCTTCCACAGGAGTTTACTGTCAACCTCGTTCCCATCAAGTTTAATGGTTTTGAGGTTAGGAGTTTTCATTTCATGATATCTTAGTGCGAAACTTTTCAGAAGCTCTGTTTATAAATTCCTACCTAACATAATATAAAAGTGTTGTGGAGTAACTGAGTTTGAAGAATCCACAAACTGAACCTTCACATATGATGACCCTGCCAGGATGGACAATGATATTTCCAAGAATCCAAAAAGAAATAAGTCCAACTTATTTCCATTTCCATTTCCTCTTTTATCATCAATTTGTTGTTAATTTTGATGCTGCAAGCACATTTACAAAACAATTGTTCAGCAGTGGAGTTTAATTCGCTTGTGAGGAACGTTAAGTACACTTTTATTCGCCTAATGAAGTAGCAGACACTTTTAAAAATTGTTATTAACGTGCAGTTTGCTTGCCTCTTCGATAAGATAAAACAAGCTTCTACGTAAGTTTCATTCACTATTCCAAACTAATTACAATTTATCTAATTAAGTGAACTAACGGAGTAAAAGAGAAAGGAACGTAGCTCGGAGCCACGGACGTGGCTGCTTTTTGTTACAGCTTCGTACTCGCGCACGATTGATAAAAAAATGTAATTTGCAGAAAATGCAGATACAATTCTCCTATTCAATATTGATGGAAAGATGGGGTCTTACAGGATTGAGCTGTTGATCTAAACTATAATTAATATGTAATTAATATGCCAATTATATCATCCAAATTTTTGGATTAAAATCTGATATAGAGAAAAATATATCTTTGCTAGAAAAACAATTTTTTCTAATTTTGACATATAAAGTGACACTTTTCAAAACTGATTGACATTATGAAACGTCTTACTTTTTGTAACTATAGTTGCATAAATTAAAATTTTATGCAATTGGTGACGAAAAATGTATTTCAAAATTAGTGACAAAAAGAAATTCTATTTATTAAACTGTTATAATACAAGTTAAACACATAAATTATAAATTAATTAATTATTATTAATATTGATAACACAACTATTGCAATTATTCAAATTAATTCCCGACGACATATTTTTTTCATTGCTCGAACTTGCTGTTATTTGGGAAGCGGCGCACATTGCATTAGATGTTCCAACAAATATTTCTTGCGCTATAAATGTTTCATTATTCCTGGAATTTTCAACATATCCCTCCACAACAGAGGTAGATTTCCAGCCTCCATGCCTCTTTAATTTTAAAATATCAGCGCCACTGTCTGCTAGGAAAGTGATAGAGCTTCTTCTGAAGCAGTGGCAAGTATATAGAACAGGATTTGAAAGACCAAGAAATTGTGCAATAACTTTTGGCAGACTGTGTTAATTCCCACAGGATTTCTGGTACATTTTCCATTCGCATATTTACAAAAAATCTGTTGTGCTTAAGAACCTGGGGACGCAACTCAATATATTTTCTCAATATTCCAACAAGATTCGTATTTTCAATGTCTCCAGTGGTAATTGCAAACTGCCGTATAACTTTTGTTTTTGAAGGTGG
Source organism: Galerucella pusilla (assembly GCA_910591695.1). Lineage (NCBI taxonomy): Eukaryota > Metazoa > Arthropoda > Insecta > Coleoptera > Chrysomelidae > Galerucella > Galerucella pusilla. Next base: position 5,478 of record CAJUYI010008306.1, read on the forward strand.
GATATCAACACGAAAATGGCTTCCTTCGTCTATAACATTTTCAAGTGAAAGAAATGTTAATTCTGCTTTTCTGCATGCTCCTGCCATTCCAATTATCATTGCAACCTTAGCCATTAAGTATTCTTTGTCATCAGCTTCAACTAAAAATTTGGCAAAATCTTCTTTAATAAAAACTTTTGACTTCTCTGCCCTGTACCCGTCCACTTGCCTTTTAATATATGCTACCAAATTTGTGTATTTTTTAATATCAATATTCCTTTTCAGATTTAGTTCAGACCTTAACATTGAGTAATGTGTCCATAATGTGGAAACTTTTAGATCTTTCTTACCCTCAAAATATGCAAGTAAAACATTCTCATTAACATGTTTAATTTTCTTCTCATCACACCACGTAACAAATTTTTCGTATGCCAAATCATAAACTGCCTTTGAATTTTTGGGAATTACTGATAAAAGATAAAAAATTACCTGCTGCCTCTTCAATATCGCTTGATAGCTCTTCAGAACTTGAATCACTCATTTTTTAAAAATAAAACTAAAAATATATCAATCTCGCTAAAAACCTTTCGTCTAGACTTTCTTACAAAATTTCAAACTGACAAATAACATGAAGTAACAGCAACAAACTAAATTTATGTTTTCCAAATTTTTATCAATTAGGTATATTAAATTTTATTTTTTTATTACTTCCTTCAAAATTAGAAAAAATCTCACGCAGTACACAAAATTTCGTAACTGATGGCATAAATAGCTATAAAGTCAATTAGAGGATACGCCCATTGGAAAAAATTTAATTTCTCATACAAAGTATCTTTAGATTGGAATTTTTGGATCTCACATTGAATATTATTTACAATAAACGATACAAAGTTATTAAATTGTTGATTTAAGAAACGACATTTTGTATTTAGTAAATAAAAATGGATTTTATTCCATAGTATTGACGACGAGAGCGATAGTGACGACGAAGAAAAAGAATTTCAATAGTTTCTCTTGTAAAAAAAAGTTGCGCCACAACGAATAGAAAATTATGTGGAGATTGTATTGGAACGGTTTTTTCTTTGATAGATTTTGTATTTGTACTTTCTTGTTTCTAGATAACCGGATACAAAAACTACAAAAACTACATCTTATTTCACATTTTTGAAGAGCGCAAACTCATTAAAATATTACCGCGCCCCATACCGCGGTCTAGAAATGATGTGTTTATTGGAAATGTCAAAGTATATTTATGAATGCTAGCAAAGTAGTCGCAGAGTAACAAAAATTTCATTTATGAACGATTGTTGTTTAAAAAGTGTGAGAAATATGTACTCTGTAACGTTTATGAACGCACTCCAGATCTGGTATTCAATCATGATGTAATAGAGAAGGTGTGCTTCAACCGAAGACGAATTTTCGTCATGTTCTGCGCACCCTCCAAAACGCCGCCATATTGCCAATCATATTATGTTTAATGTTTTGAATGACTTTCATAACTATAACCTACACAACCAAATCTCACTTGTTGTAATGGATCATTTTTGTAATAAATTGTTAACTCTGAACATTGGAACATTAAGTGAGTGTCTTTATTGTTAAATAAAGATTTTGTTTCTTGTTTTCGTCTCAAATTCAGTTATTTGTCAAGCATACTAGTACTTCCATCAGATTAGTTTCATAACTCAGTTCTTATCAACCTCTAGTTTTTCTTCAAATCATTGTTCACCTTTCTTCTTCCTGATCTCTTAACTTGTATAGAACAGAATAATAATATCAACAAAAGTAAAGTATTTTGTGTGTAATTGTGCTTTTTCTATACTTCTCACAAGTGGGGTATAATTATAAATTTGATTTAAGATAATAATTATCTGCTACTTTATTTATCTGAATATTTTTTATTACTGAAAAAACTCTAGTTTTCCTGAATTGAATTCAATTTCCATCTTCGTTTTATACCTAATCTGCACTACCAGCCACTATTGCAATGGCTTTCAACAACGAACATCCTGCCTATTTTAAATAATTTTTATATTTCTAGTTCTTACTTTGCATTTTAGTAATGTTTACCTTTGGACTACTGTCATCTATAAAAAGTAAGGTTATTGTAGTTTCTATCAGAAATGGGTTCTTAAGGTACAATGCGCACGCTGCGGTCAAAAACCAAACTACTTAGAAAGACGATTTTGAGGACAGATTTGTCAATTTTCCCGTATGAGTTAGTTCTCCTTATCTAGTCTCCATGAATCCAGTCATGACAACTCCGTATGTCATGCATCAAAACATTTTAAATGATAGGTCAAGTGGTTATACAACAATAGCTGCTAAAAAGAATGTGTTTTGGTTTTGCAGTTGCCGGCCAGGACCCAATTTGAGGCCAAATCGAATAGTGGAGACACCATTCAAAGTTTCTAAAGTGCTATATAAAATATATGATCAGGTTCCTATATTTATTGAATAAGTTTATAACAGTGAAGCACAAAGAAAACTTGAAATAAGATTTAGTGAACATAATAATGTTACATCGAGAATAATAAAGTATTATTCTTTGAAAAAAAGGGGATAATTTACAGTTTTTGAAGCTTTTTTCAACGTAGAGACCATTTAGATAAAAAGATAAAATCGTGTTGAACAATGTCGAACCGGTATATTCCTTTTTGTTTGACACTTGATACTATGTTTGCGAGGAAAATGTTATGAATTGAAAGGTAATCCTAGTGATTAAGAAAGAGAAATCCATTCATTCAACTGTTTGTATCACTAATTTGATGTCATTCTTCATACGAGTCTGTCGAACCTCGTGAAATCTGGAATTGAAATTCAATTCTTCACTTAAATACCTTCAAAGGCTAAAAAAAAATTTCCAATCCAACAAACGCGATTGATTGTTTAGAAATTCAGTTAAATCTGATTGAAAAAAGAAAACTCAATTTCCCAGCTGAAAGCAAAGCATGAGGCGATATAAGCTTTTCCCCCAAAGTTTTCGTTTTTCAGTTGAATTAATTAATTATCCGTTTGAATTAACTCCAGACTTTTCTTAAACTTGAATCTCAACAACGCCGACTTATAGCAAGATGTTTTATCAAAATCATATGAAAATTAGTATCTTTCGGTGCTTCTGCTACAAATGGAATTAATTACCTACTTGTCAAAAAGTTTTTTTAATCACATATTTCACTATTAAGTCTTTGATCACAATCAAGATTTCCACCAAAGATTCATTACCTCGTGAGATTATGTTTTATAGAATTTTTTGTTTTATTTATTACATATTTTAAAATTTTATGGAGAAAAATATAATGAATAATGTCGTGAAGTCAATGAAGTGAAAATTTCGAAAGTTGTTGATTACTGGATAACACAAGTTTGGTTGTATGGTAATTAGCCGGTAACTAGATATAAAAAAATTGGATAACTAGTAAATATTCAATCAATTTCCACCAAAATTGATAGGTGAAAGTCTTTTTGGTCGCTGATAACGATTCTAGCCTCGGAGAAATAAAAAACCAACTGTTTATATATTCTAAATTTTGACAGATTTTGACAATTCAATAATCCCACATCACATTTGAATTTATCAACATGAAAATTACAAAAATTACAAAAAAATTTTTACAAAATTATAAAACATCTGTATTATATATCCAATAATATGTTAAGAATAAACGAATAAATAAATAAAATATGGCCATGTAATACATATACATTTCCTGTAATACTTTTTAGAGGCACAAGTATAAACTTCTGTATGTGTCTAATAACTTTTTTCATCTACAACTTTCATGTAACGGGTATTTTAAGTGTCACAATGACGTATATTACCGCACTAGTGCTTTTTTGAAAACATTACCGCACTAGTGCGATAATAAGAATCTAGACAATTATTAATACCAGAATTAAATATTTAAAATAACACTGGAAGCTGTCTTCGCTTGAACTCATTTTTATAGATTTTTGTTCATTCAACTTTGACAATTTGATGGGATAACTAATTTTTTTCATTTCCACAGATTTGTTTGTCTTTGTTGCTACGGTCACAGAATATGATAAACAGTACCTTATGTTCGCAGTCAATATTATTAAAAATACGTTTGGATTGAATTTTTCTTCAATTTTATGATATAGGTACGGTTAATAATACTAATAAACAGTTGTATTTAAAATTTTGTACGTAACACGTGTGATAGGAATTATTAACGCACTCATGTGATTACACGACTCGGCCTACGGCCTCGTCGTGCAAACTTCACATGCGTGCGTTAATAATGTCCATATCCCACTAATTACGTAAATAACTATTATCTAATTCCGCTATCAAATGTGACACTTCAAGTCACTCCTTGACGTTAGGTAACGTCACATTTTTCATAACCTTCATATATCAGTTATGAAAAGTAGTTATGTAAAAACTTTACGTAACTGTTTATGTTTCAACATAGAGATACCACATGAGTTTCAAGGAATAATCTATTAAATAGGTACTGTTAAAACTGACAATTATTTCATTATTTAAACTGACCCCATTATTTTAATTCAATAGTATTTTAATATTTATAAACATTGAAAACAACATTATTCAGGATACAATTATTTAAAGTAAGTCAATTTTCTGGGTGAAAACATCATAGTAACAGTACTTCTAACACCATTTGAATCCACTTCAATATTATCTTTGTAATTGAAGATTTTATTAAATATTATGAAAGCGCGGAACTTGATAAAACGTTGTACGTAAACACGTTATGAAGAGAGCGACATTGTTCAACTCGCGTAATTTGCAGAACTCGCTGGCGCTCGTTTTGGCAAATATTACGCTTGTTGAACAATATCGCTCTTTTCATAACTAATTACGTAAATATTCATTTCTTATATATTTTACACAGTCAAATAATAAACCTTTTCAACTGAGATATCTGAAATGAGCATGTATAAGCTATCCATTTGAAAGGCACCTAGAAGGAGGAGCTTCTGTGTGTGCCTATTAAAAAAAATTTCTTATATTTTATACGGTTAAAATAATGACACTATTGAACTAAAATAACTAAAATCTAACGTATAATTTTTTGACAATATTTAAAAATGGAAAAGTTGAATTACTTTTTATCACAGTTTGTTTCGAGGTATTAAATAAGAATGTTTTTAAATGTTTCCAAGCTTCTGACAACATATGTTCTACATTGTTTCTCAAATGAATTCAATTTGCTTATATTTCTGATATCAACGGATAATAAATTATGAAATTTAGGTGCTAGGTAGTCAATAAATTTCAAGTTCATAGTTGTATTGCTTCGTGGAATTTTCAACCGTTTGTTGCTGTTTAATCTGGTACAATATTAATGATCTACAATTTTTTTTTAATTTATCTGATTTATGAAAATAATAACAGGACCAAAGGATATAAAGACAACTCACATCACATATACTCTCATTGTATAATAAGCTGGTGTGATACAATCTGTTTTTGTTGAAAATCACCTTTAGGATGTAATTTTGTATTACCTGTATTGGTTTTATGTTATTTTTGTATGTTCCTTCCCATACTATTATACCATACCTAATAAGTGTCTCTACCAATGTTTTATAGACCGTTACTATTAATTTAGTGCTCAAAAACTCTCGTAAAACTTTCTGATTAATTTTCGAATTTTACCAGTCAGATAGTCCA
>CAJUYI010008307.1:0-11120 GCA_910591695.1 Galerucella pusilla
TTACACTGACCCCCCCTACACATCAAAAAAATAAAATTGCGTCCTCTAAAAAACGCAAGATAAGGCCTAAACAATGTAACATTTCAATGGACTAATTAGTAAATAGGACAAAAGTTCAAGATTCCTGTCCTGTGCGCCATCATGTTGAGCAATTTTTGGGTCTCAAACTTTCTGCCCGTGTGGTGCATCCTATTTTCCTTTATTTACGGCCACGGCCGACGGTACATATTTGCTACTTCTGTTGGGAGGCAGAAAGAACGACATTCATACTTTCCTACCAAAGCATAAATATCGAAATTTCTGCCTCTCAACAGAAGCAGTAAGTACGTACTTTCGTCCGTAAATAAAAAAAACTATTTACCTTAATACATCATAGTAAATATAAATACCTCAGTGTCGGAATTTTTGTTAATAATGCGTCACAAACAGTCACATCGCCTTTAATAGGCAGACTGTGATTTCGTTCCAGTTCCAGTCTAAGAGCTCTTACGACAGCTTGGCTTAATCGTCCGATCTCTCCTATTCCTTTCAGTCCTGATCGATCTATAAACAATAAAAATACACCGTATTAAATTTCCGTCTGCTATTGATATTCTTACAAAACGACCAATTCCTTCTCCACGATAATTTAAGCTTATAATTTGAAATAAATAAGTTTAGGTAGACTCCGTTTCACATAAGAAGAACCCATTAGAAGTCTTCGCGCAATCGCGGATACGACTGCAACTTCAAGACTTCCAGTGGGTTCTTTTTATGTGAAACGGAGTCTACGAGTGACATCAAACAGCAAGTAGATTATTTAAATCGAGATGCCTGGAGCCTAGTTTCATCAAATTGTGATAGGCCAGCGACCAAATGTCAGTAATGGTCAAAGAAATTATGAGACAGAAAGCGTGCCTGTCACTTGAAGTGGTTGCTTGCTACAGTCCAGAGCAGATAGACGACATGTGTTCGCTGGACGCGCACGTCCAGCGTCGCCACCTCAGTACTTGGTGTACTTGGTGCTGTGCAAACAAAGCGGATCATTATTTGACCTAGTAGTTGAGTAAACAACATGCTACTGACTAAGCACTAACGATATCTGACTATAAACCTTCCTGTGTAAGGTTCCATTCAATTCAGATAGTTCACAGGGTGCTATGCGACTGCGACTTCATTGAGACGCGGATCTCAGATTGCAGTTGGCGTTCATAGCAATCCAGTATGAACTGGAAACGTTTCGTATTGATGAAACAGTCTAGTGATGCCAAATGGACGTTAATCGCCCATTTTAACCGACCCTAAGACTGCAAATCGCACTACCGCTCTCGGACCACTAGTGACGCTGATTGCAGAGTGGTTACAAGATATTAATTTACATTTTTGACAAGTAGATTCTGCTTCTGGAACTGTTGCCATTCCAGACTGACTTAACTGACAGGTCGGCCATATTGTAATGAGTCCTCATGACATATTATATTTAGTTTTTGTTTTTTACTGGTGAATAAAGGATGATAGTAAGACTTTAATTAGTAATAAGTTTCAAAAATAGTCTAAGAAATACCTGGAGACAGAAGTACACAAGCAGAGTAAAGTGCTAATTCCGTTTCCGTTAATTTCAACTCTGCTACACTTTTTGATACTTCAAATACACATGATACCAATTTCATTTCTGCTGTATCTGAAGTAAAAAAAGCATCTTGTGGCAGCATCGTGTCTCCATATAAGACACAATTTTGGGAGAGATCCAGATATCTCGACATCCGGATTATTGCTAATTCAAAGCTCCCTAAAACAAAGTAAAACATAAATCAATTAAATAAAATCAAGAAAAAATATCAAAAAAGTTGTGTGCACAAACTGTTAGGTGAAAATGTTGACCCTAACGCGTGTGGAAAGTTTATTTTCCATAGTCTGAAAGTGAAAGTGAAAGACTCTTTTGGCGACACTACTAGAATGAGATTCCGGTCTCAATCCGAGCCATGGTGTTTATCGAAGAAGCTTAAAAACTGATAGCATATCTGGACATACAACGAGAGGGGCTCTGTAGCACAATAGCGTCAGTCAAAATAGCGCTGGTCAAAAACAGCGGCGTACAAAATAGTGCGGCACAAAAATAATTATGTTTCCTTATTTTACTACTATCTCATTTATAAAAATAGCGCTATTTTATCCGCCGCTGTTTTAACCAAGCGCCATTTTGACTGACGCTATTTTGCTACAGCGCCACGAGATGATCCTGCAGAATGAACTTGACGTGTCATCTCAGTTTAGGATATGATTGGTGAAACGCATTATGTGTGGCCTTGACTTGAGCTACAGAACCTAGGAGCTGTGTTTGTGTGCCCTGAGGATGTAGATTGCATTCTTCTTCTCACATCATCAACGTGCTTAAAGGGGTAATCTGATTTGAAACTGATTGAGGCACAACACTGGGTATGCTAGTTGAAATTAGAATATTGTGGGACTTTTATGTGATACATTATCAGTAGTGTTGCCAAAAGATATTATAGTTAGTAGTTTTCACTTTAGGACAATTAAGTTCGATTTTTTTTAGCATATTAAGGTTGAAAAGACAAATATTTATTATTAAGGATGATAAGGGAATGGATTATTTCATGAGGATTCATGAATGCTATAGAGAATTGTTTGAATACAGTGTATTATCTATTTTTATCTTCTATATTGAATCTTACCTGCTTTTAGTAGAACAATTTGATCGTCTTGCGACAATTTCATAAATCCAGGTACCATTTTAGCAAATTCAATGATTTGTTGAATAATTGTGGTTAGTTTCTGTGCACATTCGAGCCACAATTCTTCGTGCGCCATGTTCTTATAAAATAACAGTCGTGAGAGATCGTGAGGTTTTCGGAACATTTCGTGGATGTGATCCAACGTGTATAAACATGTTCGAGTATGTGCGTCGGATATAGTTTTCGAAAGCAGTTCTGATATTTGACTTGGATCTGAAAAAATCAAAATGTTATACGTTATATATTTTTCTTCGTGTATTTACATTATATGACCTACTGATTATTATTAAGATTTGAAAGATTATTGTGTTATTATTTTTTATGAACACTATTTGGTGAAAAAGTTAGCTCGCTCGCTGAATAGGGCTCGCTGAATAGGGCATGTCCACGTGACGTCACAAACTATTTTGACGACAGCCCGGTGGTAAAACAACAAACAAAGCGTTCAGAACACGTGGTACTTAATAGTGAGGTTATGCTGATTTATAATGATAGATCGTGTTTGAGTTTAGTTGGTTTTGCTTAAATGCTTATTTAAAGTTATTTTAATTGTTTAGCTTGCATATTTAATAATATATAATATAGGTAAATAGTTGTTTTTTGTTTGATAATTATTGATCGTGTTCATTGTTTATTGTTTTACCACAGGGGTATTGTCAACTGTCAACTGTCGTGGACATGCTCTATAAACTATACCAAATGTTTGAGGTTAGGCGAGTGCTAAAGTTCAAAATTATTAACTGCTCAGAATAATTGTTAGTTTTTTAATATTATTCAATTGTAAGCAAAAGTTCACCTTATTCACAGATACTAAGAACAAATATAGATAGTGACCAAAAATTTAGAAGAAGCCTTTTGTATTTGAACATAAGTAGAGGACTTTATCAAGTCCAAAATTCATGTACATGGTATGACTTACTCAAACGTGCATAGGGCCGCTTTTATTGGTTGCAGTTATCTGTGACCTTTACATAAATTCTACTTTAACCTACGGATACGTTGTATGGGTGAATGTTAACCCGAAATTTGACATTTGAAAGCATTATCCTATTATTGAAAGTTTATTTATAATTTTCCATCATTTCATTTCTGTGTACGATTTAAATGAAATGTATGACACTCAATGGTCAGATAAGGAATTCCTGGACAGATTTTGTATCAGTAAATATTCTGTTAGGCAACTACTGGATATCTCAGAGCACTTTTTAGTTAGTCCATTCAGTTAGTATATATTAATTCATATCATTATTCACCATACTCATAACGTAAAATAATAACGTCTAATGAATACACCGTAACCTCTTCATTTGACAGCTGACATCAAGTTGACATGACAGGATAAAATCAAAAAGTTTTCTCGGGAAGATTCAACCGTATGTTCAGCCGGTGTGTTCAACCTAACTTCGAATATTCAACAGTAACCTATAAAAGCGACCCTTTTTGGTGGTCCATTAACATTTAATATCCCAATGTACATGGTAAACCAGAGAGCCTAACAATAAATTATTATTTTCTATTGAAATGTTGATTTAGATTAAAGTGATTGCCAGAAAAGAAGCTTCACAGTTTAAAGACTCTGAGCTGCGTCTGAGAATATCTTTAAATCTGGCAAATACAACTATCTCAGATCAGATGGACTGTAAAGCAAAGTTCTACTGGAAAGAGATACTAAGCTTGAGACAACCCAAGGCATTTACTAAAGTGAATGCAGAAGCCTAGACAGGAAGGAGATCAAGTCCCTGCTAGGCATTGCAGGATTAACCTGGATAAAATATAGCTGTTCAAATTTTGTGATCTTATTATCGCATATCTCTACTTCCACTTTTAATCGAGTCCTGGCTTCAACGGTTTGTGATTAAAATGAGATTTCGGAAGCTGTTTCGATCCAGTTTCAGCCAGAAGTAGTCGCATGTTCACCAAGTTATAAGTTTGGTTCAGATGATCCAGTAATTGAGTATATTCCAGATAGACTCGATTAGGTTCAGGTCTTATCAAGCTAAACCAACGCCTGGAAAGTAATTTCGAACAGCTCGAGCTGTGTAAGGTCGTTAATTATTTTGCATCAGCAAAAAATTTTGACCGAAAGAGACATGTCCACCTTAAGCATTAATATTATCATTCTTCAACACCACCAAGTCTGTGCGTGAAATATTAATAATTGCAGCTAATGGTTGTATATTTTGCCACGTGAGATACCAGGCACAAAACAGAGCAAACTCCATTGTCCCATTCCTAAGACTAGAGCGCACAAAAGGAGATTTCTCCAAGTGAGACTTAGTGAAAAGACGGTTTTATGATAAGGACTACTAGTCTCTGAATCGTTGCCGGACGGTTTTCAGGCTTATTCGAATACCATGTGAAGCCTTACTGTACTTTGCTCATGGTTCTCCATAGAACCAGACTGCACAATAAAAATGTTACTTTTCTGTTGTCAATTTTGTCACAAAACTACAATGTTTCCGATCTGGAACTATGAACAAGTTCTTCTTACTTTATGTATAGCTACGTTAATGTTAGTAAAAAGGAAAACAGTTAATAAGGATAATGGGACTTACTGGGTAGAGTAACTGACTCACAATCATCGCCACTTCTCTGTTGTACACCTTGCGTCACCGCCGTCTGCCTAGACACACCGCCATGTTGTACACCGGGCGAGTTAATAAAAGTTGTGCTATCTATTCTCTCGGGTACTAGTGATTCGACGTTATTTTCTTGTTTAACCGATACCATCGTACCACCTGAAAGGGTCGTACTTGACGTTTGAGTTACTCGTTTGAACGTGCGGTTGTCACTTATAGTTAATGTTTGCTTACTACCGCCTCCACCTCCACCTCCCCCTCCACCATTACTGTTAGTATTGCCTACACCAGAAGAAATACGTTTTGGTGTCAATATTATGGATATCAATAGCCACAAAAATTTTTGATATTCTTACCTGTTGTGACCATGCCAGTCATTAGACTGTTGTTGTCGTTAAGCGGATCCTGTCCCGGTCGAGGATCGAAGGGGGTAGTACTATCCGCGAAGATGGAATTATCATAACCTAAATTATTGGGTGGAACTTGCGTTGGACCCGAATAGTACGGTGGATAGGTATTCACTATATTGCCATCGACGTAGTAACTGAAAAAAAAAAACGTTCATTTAATTATATGGTCCGAGAAATACAGGGCCAACAACATTGTTCTCTTTTGGCAGTAGTAGACTCCGTTTCATTAAAAAAGAAGCCACTAGAGTCTAGCCAGTCAAAGCCCAAGGCTACTTCCGATATTGATGTGCAGCTTCTTCGTGCAACTTCCAGACTCTAGTGGCTTCTTCCTTAATGAAACGGAATCTACCACATACAAGATGATGTTTCCGAAGTGTCAAATTGAACTGCACATTGGGTAATAGTCATTTACAAGTGATTTCATAGTATTAAATTGGAGGCTTCGCTACGCTCAGCCTCCAAACATTGCTGTTGACCGGTATTATCCTGAACGTTCGAGATGCTTATACCATTTTTTCCGCGATCGCATTAAATGTCGAATGAAATAATTTTTTGCGCGATCGATCTTTTTTGTTTGTTTACAGCATCGGTTGTCAGGTCGGTAGGTTGTGTTTACTGGTTTCTAAGTCTAACACGTCGGTAAGTGATTTACTTACCGTTCAGACGTCGGTAAGTAAACTACGTCTTAGCCCTACATACATTTAAGTGGTCCAAAATAATATATTACTTCATTCATTACAAAAAAGAAACAAAAAAAATAAGAAGATTGATATTTTTTAATCAACAGAATCGAACAGAACAATATAAAAAGTAATAAATAGCTAAACAATTTCACCAAAATGCAAATTATATTTTAAACTGATCGAGAAGTATAAATGTCACTTTTGACATTTCGTTCATTTCGAAGAAATTAAAATTATTTTATACGAAATTCGAATATTTCAATACGATCGCTCAAAAAATGGTATAAGCATTTCGAACGTTAAGGGTAATACCGGTCTCCAGCAAAACATTGCTGTCGACCGGTAAACAACCCTTACCGTTCTTGATACTTAATATACTATAAATTTCTTCGAAATGAGCGAAATGTCAAAAGTGACATTTATATTTCTCGATCAGTTTAAAATATAATTTGCATTTTGGTGAAATTATTTATTACTTTTTATATTGTTCTGTTCGGTTCTATTCATTAAGAAAATATAAATAAACTTTGTTCCTTTAGAGTAATGAATGAAGTAATATATTATTTAGGACCACTTAAATATGGCTAAGACGTCGACGGTAAGTAAATCACTTACCGACGTGTTAGACTTAGAAACCAGTAAACACAACCTACCGTCCTGACAACCAATGCTGTAAATAAACAAAAAAGATCGATCGCGCAAAAACGATATTTAACGTTTTTTTATCAAGTTTTTGTTATAATTATAGAAAAAAATACAGAGCGAAAACAAAAAGAACAATTAGAAAGAAGATTCAGACATTTTGAAAAGTCAAAATCGGAATATATCAAAACAGCCCGTGGGATTTGTTCTTCTGATTGGTTGTGTTCGATCAAATGACCTCAAATTGACTTATTTCATTGTATTTCTACTGAAGCACGAAATATCACAAGAGAGTGAGAATGAATTGAAAATAATTTGTCAGATTTTAGAAAACTTGTTGCTATGTAATAGGTAGGAGAGCCCGAAGGGCTCGAGTGGCTTCTGCGACATGGTAACAAGTTTGAAAAAAGGCCTGGAGAATTATCTAATTTTTCGAACTCTCCTGTTGGATTATGTTAATAGCTGGGACACGTAAAATACTAAAACTAAAAAAATAATATTGACTTAAAAATTAAATCCAATATAACACATATTAGGCCGAAAAATATAAACCGAAAATGACAATTTCGTGTTGTACCATTTCGATAGGCTGATTTTTCGTGTACAGGTAGTAATAAACACATACAAGAGGATATGATGTTTCCAATGTGTCAAATTGAACCGAACATTGTTCCACAGTCATTTTAACTGTGATTTTGACGATCAACGTTTTTCTTTTATTTTTATTCACCTTCAAAAAACCTACAAAACTAGGCTTTGTACGAAAAAAAATATTAATTAGGTCCAAAGTTATTGATAAAAAATCATTGTTTATGCAAAGTTAAATAAACAATTTTAAAGCAAGCTCCAATCACTGCCAACAGGCGTTGGACTTTGACGGCCTGTAACTCCATTATTTTTTAACGAATATTAAATTTTATTATCCCATATTAAATTTCTTTCCTCCCTCTATTAAAGTATGAAATTATATATTGAAAAAAGTTTTTTCATTTATGACTTAGGTATTCTATTTTACAACAAAGGTCTTATTAAATAATACTCGTGAGAAAAAGTATAACTTGTATGATAAATAGCTATCATACGTGCCCCAGCTATTAACATAATACCACAGGAGTGTTCGATAAATTAGATGATTCTTCAGGCCTTCTTTCAAACTTGTTACCATGTTGCAAAAGCCACTCGTTTTCTAAAATCTGACAAATTATTTTCAATTTATTCTCACTCTCTTGTGATATTTCTTGCTCCAGTAGAAATCCAATCAAATAAGTCAATTTGAAGTAATTCGATTGATCATAACCATTCAGAACAACAAATCCCATGGGCTCTTTTGACTCTATAGCGTTGCCGCGGATACATTTTGAATTATTTCGATTTTGACCTTTCAAATATTCGATATTTCAAAACGTCTGAATATTCATTTAACCTTTTTAATTGTTCTTTTGTTAAGGGGAATCTATCGGCAGCGATTTGACAAAATATCGAAGTATTTTTGGCAAAGAATTTTGAAGTAATGGATGTATTGAAAATTAAGAAAAAAATATATCATGTAGGTTAATGTTGAACTTAGAGTTCTCATTGAATAAAAACTTTGAAATGCTAACCAAATTTTGTTGAAAAAAATATGAAAAATACACATATTAAGCAAAGTTTAAGCCCTTGTAAAGAATTAAATATGGATTGAATGGAAAAACTAATTTATAAGAAGTCTAATTCGAAGCTTTATGAATACTATATAAAAATCTCAGAATCCTCAAATTACTTATGACCATACAATTCCTTATTGAAATTCGGTTGCTACCACTAAAATATCGGATGAAAATCCATCTCTCGCTTTTCTATCCTCCTATGACTGACATTGTCTCTCTGCTTCGGTAGTCGCGTGCCGTTCCATTGTTGATACAACGCTCGCCGGTCTCGGCGGTCTCCCAGTTCAGTACTGACGAAGCTTATAGAGTAGCACGTGAACCAAAATCCGCTTGGACCGCTTGGCTACCTACATGATGCGGAGCTTTCATATTTCTAATAAAATTTTCGTTACGTGAACTTAAACGTGAGGACGTAGGGAAACAAAAAAATATACAAAGTCAAGGTCGAATTTGGTAGATGCCCCTTAATTGCACATTCATAAATAAATTTGTTTCTTATTTCAGGTATCCCAGGATAAACGAATGGAACAGTATACAAGATAACGTTGCAGCTGCATTGAGAGAAATGAAGGGTAGAGAAAGACAAATGAAAATGCTGGTAAGTTCTAATTATTATAATTATTTATTTTTGATTTTTTGCTTTGCAAATTATGTTTACTCTAACTCCGAGTTGTCGAAAGGAGCTTTTATATAATGCAACATCCGTCTTATTTTTCTAATTCATGATTTTCTCCTTTTTTCAGGATCCCTATGGTACAGTCGATCCATTCAGTTGGAGAAAAGAGAGAAGAGGAAGTGAAATTTACGACAAAAGACTTTTCTAATTTTTAGTATTGTACTTTATTTATTTCGTATCGTTTGTGTATTGCAAGCAAGTATAATACTTTTAAATAAGGTGCTTCTAAACGGGCAATATTTTTAGAGCAATATGTAGCTGCAACACAGTGGCTGGCAACATTGCCAGCAATAACAGCCAGACTGGGTAATATATAGACATTTTCAGTTTTTCCCGGCCATATAGCTACACATGTTTTGTGTTGCCTATGCATTTAATTGGTTGCAGCAAGAGTTGACGGACGATCGCTTGGCCAGCGAAAATACTCTGCAATTTCACTTTGTTTTGGTGTTCGTTTGTTGTTGTTATGAAAATCTTGGAGATTATAGTATATAGAATGACGAATACTTGGTCGAATAAAAAGATTATTGAGTTTATTAATGAAATACATTTACATCCTGAGATGTGGAAACCGGAATTTATAAAGACAGAAATGCTAAAAAAGATGAATGGGCTGTTATCGCCGAAGAATTTGATATATCAAGTGATGAGGCCTACAAAAAATGCAGAAACTTGAGAACTTATACAAAGAATGAGTTAAAAAAGAAGAAAACCGGTAGTGATGGCGGTAAACTAGTGAAATGGAAGTTTTAACTTGTTATCAAGACTTATTTCTAGACTTAGGTAATCTAAAGTTTCACGCCTAAGGTCGAATCCACAATCTACTCTTCTTTTTCTTTAACTTTGTGTTTAAAACAATATAAGTCGCTGCGACGCAAATGATTTCGTCAGCCATTCTTGCACGATTGTGTAACCCGTCTACGAAACAAATTATTTTCATTAATGCGCCATAGTGTTGCAAACAATATTGCCGAAATATATATGGCAGAGCCATACGCTACAATTGAAATGTTATCATGCTGGCTGGGCTATAGCTGCCAATATTGCAGCCACAATATTGCCCGTTTAGAAGGAGCTATAAAAATATACCCAAAGTATGTTTGTAAACTTGCTCGCCAATTTAATAAATATTCTATTGTTCATTATTGCAGGTGTGTATGTGGTTGTACGTAAGTGCACCCAATTTTAACGATATTATTGGGTTGCGACCACTGGAAGCTACTCGGTGATTTTCGTTAAAATGGCAAACATTTCTTCGGATCTATCTTCATAAGATTTTTATTGACTATGAAGGTAGCTCTGGTGTTGAACTTTCTTTTCTTCATTCACGGTCGAAAGTACGTACTTGCTGGTTCTGTTTGGAGGTACAAAGTCCGACATTTATGCTTAGCTGAACTGCGCACCATGATGCCCTCGCCTTCGCCTCGGGTATCTGCTGAAAGCATAAATGTCGGCCTTTGTGCCTCCCAACAGAAATATCGTTATTGATGTTCAGATATTGTTGTGTGCAGCTTTTTCGCGCATACGACTGCAACTTCTAGACTTTTAGTGGGTACTTTCGGCCGTGAATGAAGAAAAATAGTGTACACCACACGGGCAGAAAGTTTGAGAGCCCCGAACTGCGCAGTGCAAGAGTCTCATTCTTTCTGCCCTTGCGGTGTAATATACTATTAGTCAGAGTTCAAAACTAAACTCAATTGAATGATGTATTTATTATCAACAATTACATAAGTGATTACATGTGATTGT
>CAJUYI010008308.1:0-11117 GCA_910591695.1 Galerucella pusilla
CATATTTATGGAACGTATACTCCGCGAATAAAGAGCTTTTACTGTATATCATAAGGGAATCTTAACGTTTATATGCATGGCGTCATATTTATTCGACAGCTATTAAACAATATAGGAAACAACATCGAACAATTAAATATCTTGACTGAGCTTGGTTCGATACACACGACGTTAAGGATGCTTCAAGTATTTGAGGTTTCATGATATAGTCTAAATATCCAGGTTCTAATAAGTGAATTATGTTTGTGATTAAGAAAAATTATATTATTATATTAAAAGCAGTTTATTTTTCAAACTTTACAACAATTACTTTCGTTTTCACGACGTATTTCGTTTAAATCCAAAGGTTTTTCCAATGAATCTGTCCTGCGATTCTTTTCCATTTCCGGTACAATTAATTTTTGTAAAGCTGATATTGGCATCTCGAACATTAAACAAACCAGAGTACCAACTAAATATGATAAAACCAAATCCCCCAAAGCTGTTGACAACTATAAATTAAGTAATGGGTCTTAAATTATGGAAAAACTTATACTTAGTGGCAATGGCAAAAAATTGTATATCTTTTAAAAACGTTATTGGTGTCCAATTCCGCATATATAAACATCTGTAGTTAAGGGCCAATTCGAGCTTCGCCTCACTCTACGGAGAACATTGGACACTGGACATTTCATGTGGAACATACACTGCTAAGCAATCCAACAGGCGTATTTTGGATTCAATAATTGGACCTTAAAGTAAGATTTTCTGCAGACAAATATGTTCAATGGAAGGAACGCGCTAGAAATGCTATTCATCGACATTAGCTGGACCTAGTTATTAGTGGAAGATGTAGTTAAAACGTTTGTAAACAATCCACGTGAACTATTATTCATTAACTAATATTTTTCTAAAAATATAGCAAAAACATAACTTTTTGTTGAAAGTACTTACCAATAAATAATCATTGACGTACAAAGGGCTTCTAAGTAGCCCTCCTCTAATACGAACGACTGCTGTATGTACAATGTATGTGCTGTAAGTTAGTCTTCCGATGACTCTAACAGCTTTCCATTCACAAAACCATCTGGCAAACCCTAGAACACATATCTTTCGATAAGTTAACGAGCTTCTAACTTTTTACAATCTACTGCTCATTATAATGAAGATTTAACATGAAACTACGTAAACCAGGAATCGAATATGGATAAATAATCTTCCAGAACTACCATATGGGTCCTGGAACAGTTCTAGAATGCACTATTTTACCTTTATGATTGAAACAATAACTTAGAGACAGCGCACAGTTCTTTTGTAACTCTTTAATTGAAAAATTTTATATAAATAATAGTTCTATTGGCAAAAATTTTACATTAATTTATTTCCAATGGTAACACAATCTAGTACTGTCCGCTTCAAAACAACCACTACTTTAGGCACGTTACGCCAGTTGTTACATAACATCCCTGATTTGGTAGTACTTTGAAAGACCTCACCCTGCACTACCAGAGGGTTTACTGGAAATAGGTCCAGTTAGTACGATTTGGACATTCTCTACACTACCATCAGTGTATAGTACATTACAACTGTAGCTTCACGCCGTACCGTCGTGAAGATGCAATTTCTAAGAAGTGGCTACTTTAATAGCACAAAAAAGCAGTACTAGATTATGTTATCGATGGGGTTCAATCACTAATGAACAAATTACAATTTGACAGTGGAAGACTATAAGGCATATAATTACCAATGTATAGAGTATTTCTTACAACACCATCTATATGCGAAGTACTGAAAACGCTAATAATAATAAGTAGAATTAGTCAGGTAAATGTTGTATGAAGGTAAATTCAATATTTAATTGATTTATATTACGGTAAAATTTTTATAAAAATGTGCTTTTATTCTGTTATAAATAAAAAACTTACATCCGATTTTAAGGGTGAATCCATATATTCCAATGGCAATACCAAGTGCGAAAATATTTTTTCCCAACGCCCAATATAAAGCCGATTCTACAGCAGAACTTTGATAATTCGGTGCGTACATGGTAGCTGCTATTAAAATAATAAAATTGCACATACCAAACGTTGAAAACCACCATAGTATCACGTGAATCTGAATTTAAAAAAAAGTAGGTAAAACTTTTTCATTTGTAATCTAGCTTTATCTGCTTACTTTTGTTATTTTAACAGCTTTGTTTCTATTCTTGTAGAAAATATATCCAAATATCAAACCAATTGTATAACCAGTGATATTTGAATACCCAGAGCTGTATAGATCATGCCAAGCTGCTACCTTGATTCCTTCTAAGTTATATAGCATCCTGAAAATATATGAAGTTCTTAAAATTGATACAGTATTTCCATATAAAATGATGAAATGAAACAACTATCTACATGATATTAAACTGAAAGTTGTGACGCGTTTCGCTAACACAGTAGCTTTCTCTTACGAGTTCTTAAAGTTTTTAATTTATACAGTGCTTTAATACTGAATTTTACGGATATTGACAATAATATTATAATCTATTCACATGGAAATAAAAAGCAAAAAGTGTCTAAATATGGGATTAACTAAAGTACCTATCTGTATCTGTAGAGTAGGGAGGGTGAGTGTGTAGGCTCACAGCACTTAGGCCACATGTGACCCATTGTACATCCCCCCGAGGAGTTGTCCTCCTAAGTCATTGTCCATCCTGTCCTCAGGAAGGTGGACAGGTCACTAGGAGATATCTCCTTTATATCGGCAGGTGTAGGCCAAGACTCACCGAACACACACTCTCTTATTGACGATAATTCCGGATACTCGCATAAGACATGCCTGACAGTTTCATCTTCCTGTGCACACATCCTGCATAGAGGTGTGTCCACTAGCCCCATAGTATGGAGGTGTTTCCTTAGTTGACAGTGACCAGTCAGAAATCCTACTGTTAAACGTAGGTTTTTCCTGGTCATCGCCAAATATTTCTTCGGCGCCAGCTTTCCAGGGTCGCCCAGGGTGATCCTGGCAAGACTGCAACCTTTGATTCCATCCCATCTCTTAAGGGATTGAGCATGGGTGTAGCGTTTGGCTAGTTCCGCAATTGTCGAAGTCGTTAGGCCGTAGGTGTCACTGGGTCCTAGAATTTTTAGTCCAGCGGCTTCCCTGGCTAAAGAATCAGCAATGCGATTTCCTTTACTCCTGTCGTGCCGTTTAACCCACCTCAGGATAATATTGTTATCTGCCGAGGCGTCAGCTAAATCTTGGTGGCACTCTAGTACTAGCATCGATATAACACGTTGTCTGTCCAAGGCTAATAGGGCTTGTCTACTATCAGTGCAGATTATTATGTTTTTGCCAGAAATTCCTCTTCTGGTTAGTACTTTTGTGGCGATTGAGATACCAGACAGTTCTGTTTGAACCACGCTGGTATTATTTCCCATTCCCCACTTAATCTTTAGGCTTAGTGTTCTCGAGTAAACTCCACATCCTGAGCCTTCTTTCATTTTTGAACCATCTGTATATATATGCGTATTGCATTTGCAGCATCTGGCTCTGTGTTCTGTTTTATTTGAATTTTGTAGGGTTTGTTAAACAAAAACCTGGGTTCAATTGCATCGTTGGCTGCCTGCAGCAGAGGTAGCGCAGTGAGCGCTTTCTGCCATAGGCTTAACCTCAATTGGCCCACTCCTACTTCGGGGTTTACACCAGCCGTGCGCAATCGTACCATGGCCATTAACGCAACCTCCTTGACGTGCAGGTCCAGAGGGGTCAGACCAGTAATTAGTTCCATTGCTGCAGTTGGTGTTGTTCTCATGGCTCCTGTGATGTTTAAACAAGCCATTCGCTGTATTTGACATACTTTTTGGATGGCCGTTGCTTGTAGAACCTTCGGTCCCCATGCAATTGCTCCATACGTTAACATGGGTCTTATGCAGGTGACCACACGGGGTGACAGACCCCATGTGCGTCCCACTGTCCTCCGACACTGTTCATAAGCCACATATGCTCTTTTTGCTCTGCTGTGTAGATGAGAGTTCCATGTTAGTTTCCTGTCGAGGGTAATACCAAGGTATTCCACCTCTTCCGAAAAGTTTAGTTTGCTTTTGAAGATTTCGGGAGATTTCAAACCCGATAAACTTCTTTTCCTGGTGAAAAGGACCATCTCAGTCTTTCTGGGTTTGATCGACAGTGAGTGTTCCTTACACCATTTTTCAATTAATTTAAGCCCATCCTGCGCTCTATCTATCCATCTGCGTATGCAATTGTGTAGAATCCGTTGTTGTTGAGGTGATTAATCAGTGTGTCTAGGACTATGTTCCAAAGAAGGGGTGATAAGACTCCTCCTTCTGGACATCTCCTCATGACCAGTCCTCTTATTGTGATGTCTTCTACATTGATAATTATTGCTCTACTAGAGAGCATCTTGAGTATCCATTCTCCTACTACCAGAGGTACATTCCTGGAGTTGAGTTGCTGGGTAATTATTGGAAAGGTTGTTTTATCAAGCGCTCCCACGATATCTATGAATATACCCAGGTTGGATTCTTTGTTTTCCAATGATCTTTCGATTCTGCCAACCACTTGGGGAAGTGCCGAATCAGTGGACCTTCCCGGAGTATATGCATGCTGATTTGGATGAAGTGGGTTGTGAACTAGCACTTCATCTCTTATATACCGCTCGCATAACCTCTCCATTGTTTTTAAAAAGAACGATGTGAGACTTATTGGTCGGAATGCTCTTGGTAAGGTGTAGTCCATCCTACCTGGTTTGGGTATAAATACCACTCGTACTTCTCTCCACTTACTGGAAATATACCTCTTTAGCTCTTTAACTAAAGTATCTATGTAAGAAGTTTTCCTGGGAATTCATTCACCACAATCTTACCGGAACCTTTCTAGGTGAAGAGATTTAATAAAGGAGAATTGTTGATACGTATTTGGTCGTTAAGAAGATTATCTGAATATTTGTTTTGTACGCACGCGAATTCCCGTCAGGATAACCACTCTACCTTTGTCATAATTAGGGTACGTTAAGCTGTCACTCGAGTTCCCGTCAGGGTGAAAACTGACCTGTTTAAAAGGTGTTTATTTGAGCAGGGATGAGTTGCGCGCAACGGTCATTTTCTACTTGAATACGAGTAAGAACACCAAAATTAGGAGCTGAAATAAGCGCAACAAGACAAACACAAAATTAAGGAGATTAAGGAAATATGAAACAAATTAAATGGTAAAGGTAGGTATTTGTACATTTATTTCAGGAATAATAAGACACCTAACCTAACCTAACCCCGCCAGGGTAAACTATTAGGGCAATCCCGATAACAGAACAGATTAAATAAACTGGACGGCAATTCGAGTACGGGATTAAGATACCTGCAAGTGTCGGACGGGAACTCAAGTGTATTATATTGGTCATTAAGGAACCCGACATCATAGAAGATCGATTGGGGCTTTGTGTCTGGGTATAGTGCAGGTGCACTGTATGAAACTTACTCTGGAAACTGTCGAATTATAATATCGTAGTTCTTGAAGTACGCTATGGTTGCCGGTATCAGAAGTCCAACAATGATCGTAAATCCAAAAATAATCTTAGCTCTATTTTCGTACTTCCATAAAATCGTCAATAAAATTAATGAAAATAAATAGAGTTGTGTATCAGCGGCAATATACCATGTTTGAACCATACACTATAACAAATTTACCTACAGTGTGTCTCAACAAATGGATTTGATTACTTTTTTTGATAGATTTATTATTTTACAATGTATGTCCCTGATAGTGCAACTAACCATATTATTTCTTTCAACGTAGTTATTGATATATAAAAGATTTGTCCACCAATTTTTTCTGCAGTTTCTGTATTCCTCAACAACAATATTGTTCCAGTTCGGCCCTCTTCCCATGTGTACCAACCACGTACTTTGAAATGCTATAACAGCAGCCAAAGTCGGTGTTAATCTAAAATAGAAGAAAAGAAATGGAAAAAGTGAAGGTGGTAAGATTTCTAAACCACGTAGACTTTTTAATCACTATAACGTGATTGGTTGTTCCCATGTGTAGTTAATAATTGATAGAATGTTATTTTTCTTTTCCTTGTATTCCACAATGAATATCCAATACTTTATGTATAATTTTTTTGCTCAGGTGCTGGTGCCATGCTTTAGAGACGACTATGGTTCGATACAAAGCTGTCAAGACAGTGTAGATATGAAAGCACTACCGAGAATCGTAGCAGTCAGTGAATCAACTGAGAAAAGACGCGAGCAGCATTCTTCAAGAAAATGAAATATAGACCTGAGGAAAACATCGAAATAGACGGAGAAGATATGGATAAAGAAACATATCTAGAAGTGGTACTAGACATTCAACGACCACATTAACACAGTGGTGGCTGAGTAAAAAATATCCAGTGCGAGACTATGCTGACTACTCGGCAGAAGAAGCAAATTGGACTTGAAAACAAAACTACCTTTCATAAGAAGTATCATAATTCCAATACTTATTTAAGCAACGGTAGCATGGGGATACAGCAGCGGCAAAAAATCTTGAAGAAGATACTAGAGATAATTGACGAAAGAATTTTCGCATACTGTATGAAGAGCTTAGATCTCATCCGACCATAGACAGATCTGACAAGATATGCAACAGAAGACTACAGGAAACACATTAGACCTATAAAACGGCTAGGGGACCACCCATAGGAAGCTAACTACGACAAAACCCCATAAAAAACACAAAGAACACGAAACCCATGCACACGGGTGCGTGTAGGCACATCAAGGCAGGCATAGGTATGTGTTCTCGTACTAACAAAAACCATGTGCGTGGGTATGCAGTAAATGTTCGTAACAAGTCGGAAACTGAACACCCACCCGTACAAAATAATTGATAAATAAAAACGCAAAAACACAGGAGGCCTAGCATTTCTGTGAAAGAAAGTTCGTGGACTCCTGAGGGGTTAGCTCCAAAAGAAGACGAAGGAACACTCATGTCAAGGTCTGTTTCCACAGAGCAGGTTAAACGCCAAAGCACACTCACAACATTGAACAAGAGGGACAAGGGAATATAGCCACCAGAG
The DNA here is from genome assembly GCA_910591695.1 of Galerucella pusilla. Classification (NCBI taxonomy): domain Eukaryota; kingdom Metazoa; phylum Arthropoda; class Insecta; order Coleoptera; family Chrysomelidae; genus Galerucella; species Galerucella pusilla. The sequence continues at coordinate 7,040 of CAJUYI010008308.1, forward strand.
CTACCCCTTATAGAGAGAAGGACATCCCTTGCGCCACCCACAGAGTGAAGGGAGGAAAGGTATACGTGATTGTGAGGTACGAGTGAGGTCTTATTGGAATGACAGAAAGTGGTGAATTTTTTTACAAGGCATCAACCCACGGGCCTAAGTCTAGGCTGTACGAATAATTTGCTTGTCTTTTGCGATCTAATGCCTCGCATTCTGACCACAATAACGAAAATGACCATACCAACCGTAAAATTTTCATGGGGGCTCGGCGAGCCCCCAGTCTCTGTCGGTTCGAGAAGGGGCGTAAACTGTGTGTCATGTCTCCGAGCGAAGCTTACCCTAGTATGCCACTGCGAGCTCTATATTATGAAGTTATTGTGACCCGTTTTAATTTTTGAAAAAGCCACAACTTCGTTTACTCTTTGTTAGACACTTTCTAGTCGTTTCTTTGACAAGTTATATTATTTTTTACGTACCTGATATACCTGTTAATGAAAGCCGCCGAAAGGTACTTTAAATTAAATCTTTTTTTATCTTTCATCATATCGAAAAAATGAAAACTGAGTAACCAGCCTGATATTAGGAAAAATGTTTGGACTACGTAGTTTCCGTTAGCCAAAAACATATTGAGAGGTTTCCCAGTCATCTGAAAATTATAAAATTATCCAGTTTAATGTTAGTTGTTATTTTTGAACATTTTAATGTTCTCAGCCTTTGTTTATGTGGATAAATGATTGAAATTGTGAAAACTTACTTGTTCTGTATACTGAGTATTAGCTACTGGCCCTGCAAAAGTAACCATGATTGTATGAGCCAAAATTACACAAATTAAATTGTAAAATCTCATTCCTTGTATTGATTTAAGTTTTTCTGCATCAGGATTTTTATTATGGGATTTCAAACGATGCCAATTCCTTGGTATAGAAAAAGCAGAAAAAATTTTGCCACCTAAAAAATTCTAATGGTCATTTGGTGTAACAATTACATCCGAATTATATGTAAAAAAAATAATAACAATATATTGCTTTTTAAAATATTGATTTCCCAAAAAATTTACAAAAAGAATAATGAATACACCACTAGGAACATATAGAAGATATATTAAAAGTTGTTTACTTAATCCCAATTTTTGAAATATACTTTTTACCTGTAGTGTTAATAATTTTTTCATAGTTTTCCTTTTTTTGATATCTACAAATGCCTTCATAAGTAGATGATAATAAAACTACCAAAATATAAGACGTAAAAATTATCCTGAAAGAAAATTAGAATGCTTTTTATTTTCAAATGTAAGAATCGGTTGAATAGAGTTAAAAAATTTTATTTATATTTCTATTCCACACTGAGAATGTCAAGTATAGGAAGTTGCAGTAACGTATATTGGGGTGACATTCACTGAGACTTAAAATATCTATTGTGCCCCCTTACTTTTAATTAGTTCCTGCGGTAAGTCTCAGAGACTAGTAGTACAAGAAGCACAAGTCAAAGGTTATGTTGCCAAGAACAACAAAACTTTTAAACTTCAAGAAGTGCTGCAACTTTTGATGGACTCATTGGCGAATGTGACTGCCGAAAACTGGCAAAAAACATGTTATAGCTGAGGAGGGGAAAATATGGCAACTTGACGACTTAATCGACGAAAGTACAGAGATCAAACCGTTAATTATTAGGTAACTTAGGACAAGACGATTCTTCAGATTTTTCTGTATATAAATCTTAGTGCATAATTAGTTTGTATTTTCAGTAGTAATACCCCTAGGGTCTTGATAATACCGAGATAATTTTGTCATAGAGAATGCTGAAAGCGTGTTGCTTGATATCTTTGAGCAACACGCTTGAAGGATTCTCTACGACAAAATTTTGAGTATTTATCAAGACCCGAGGAGTATTCGATAAGATAATTTTTTACTTCGTAGCTTTCAAAAAATTGATTGCCAATCTGATGTTTAATAATTTTCAATACAAACTTTATCAATTTTAATCAAATAGTATTCATTTTTATTTAAAACTACAGTTGTGAAAAGTACAATTGGTAAATTAATTGAATCGTTAGATGCAATACCTAATCTTCGCGACAGTTTTAATCCAGTTGTCAGTTTGACGTTTAATTAATGTTTAATAAAAAGTAAACACCAAACTGAAAACACCACATGTATTATCGCTGTAATACAGCGGTGATTGGATGAAATTTGACACATGACTTGAAATTAAGTAATTTGATTGGTTACTATATCCAGTAAAAAATTATCATTATAATATTAATTATAATAAACGTTAAGCAAAAATCATTAATAAACCATAACCCTGTTCTACGACTATAGACCGTTTGGGTCACTGCGTATGCTTCATTTGCATTTTATTACCTATTATTATTTATTTTTTCTAAGGAGCCGTCCCTTCGCCGGTACCACCTCAGCCTCCTGGGCTTATTGTGGATACTCCTAGTGTTCTGACTACAACCTATGCAACCAACCCGTTCCCTGTATTAGCTCATACAGGTTCTTTGCTGGTTGGTTGTAGAAGTCTTCTGGAGTCATTTGGGTTCTGCCATACAATTTCTGCCTTCTGTGGTCCACCGACTCACAGTTGCATAGTATATGCAGAGCTGTTTCGGTATCGTTTTTGCATCTTCTATTTTCATTTAGCCGATTACCGAGTGGCCTGGTCTCAATTTCCTTCTTCTTAGTCCAGATGCATTGTATAATATAAATAAGAGGTACAATTTTTTGAGACACCTGGCGCTCTGTGCTATCAACTCCTTTGAAACGAACTTTAGTAGCTTGTTTAGGTCAATTTCCCGAAGAAACTTTAGGATATATGTAGGCATAACTTAGGTAAATATCCATCTTCTTCTCCCATGCCACAGAATCAACCTTCTAATTCCCCCATAATGTTTCTGCCTTTTCAGGTGCTCATTCAGGCGCCAATGTCCCGTTTGGATCCCTGCTAAAACTATTAGTGCAGTTTTACTTTGACTTGTGCATTTATTAGATCTCAACTGGTTGTAGTCACCCAGCATAATCTTTGATTGTCTGAACCCTACTAGATATTTTCAATGGTAAGATCTTCTATTTTTTTCTACTTTGTCTATTTATTCCAATATTACATTGCAGCTGATACCGCAAAAGGGTTCTGGCCCTCCCCATGCTAGTTCATCTGCTATTCCATTTCCTTTTATTCAAGTGTGTCCTGAAATTTACAGAAAGGCTATATTGTTCCCGTCTAGTTCATTTAGTTTGCTTAGACTTTCCCACAACCTGTTGAAAATGATCCACAAGTGCTCAGTGCTTTAATGGCAGCTTGACTATCTGACATAATGATAATATTTTGCCCTCTATATCCTTTATCAATATCGAGAACTTCCAATTGAGATATACTTGGGGTTTTTCCCAAGCTTTCGGAATGTTTGGCTCCGCTTGAATTTCCTAGTATGAATGCAGGATTGTAATTTTAACACATTCAAATAACTTAGCATGGATTTGATTACATTTTTCTGGAATGGTTGTACCATATCTCTATTTTTAAATGAACATTTTGCATTTGCTAGTAAAATATTTGATTGTTTTCTGTTTAGTGATAAAAAGAATTCCCTTAAATGACACTTAAACCAAGTTTTTCAGACTACCATGCCACGGATGCAAATCCAAAAAAAGTTGAAATTTGGAAAGCACAGTCTTATTTTAACCGGCAAAGAATAAATAATTATACGTACCCTATAACAATATCATAGTGATCATAATTATGTGAAGAAATATTTGTATCACAATTTAAATCCATTACATTGCCTGTTAATCCAAAGCGTTCATATTTTATGTTATAACATAAATTTATTGTTTCTTGTATGGAAATATTTTTGGAATTATCACCTAAATTGTTGCAAGACGTTGGTACACATATTCCGTGTCTCAAACGATCGTGTCTGTAATTTCTTGGACTTGAACTAAAATTCTAGAAAATATCTCCTAATTTTAGTTTGGGCATAAACAAAAACAAATACCTACAGCTAATTTTTCTGCATTTATTTATTGTTCAAATATTATAGCCTGTACAGAAAGTACGAGGAGTAATAAACCCTAATTAAGTATGCAAA
>CAJUYI010008309.1:0-11113 GCA_910591695.1 Galerucella pusilla
AAAAAAATACAAATAATTAATGTCCAGAAGACAGAATTGGGCGTGCAGAAATTCGACGCTAAAATTTCACTTAATCTTTTTCTCACTTTATTTACCTGCTTGTAGACCCTTAAATTCGACGCTAGGTATGTCTACTAATCCTTCTACCTGTATTATTTTGTATAAAAATAACAGAAAATAAGAAATAGAAAACTAAAAAAAAATCAAGAAAACCCAGGTCCAAACCCGGTTGATCAAGGTGTAACTATGTATAAAAATATCAGAAATTAAGAAAAAGAAAACTAAAAAAAACAAGAAAACCCAGGCACAAACCCGGTTGATCAAAGTGTAACTATGTATAAAAATATCAGAAAATAAGAAATAGAAAACTAAAAAAAGGCATGAAAACCCAGGCCCAAACCCTGTTGATCAAATATAAGCTTAATCCTTAGAGCCTCCGTACACGAGCCACATTTTGCGGTCGTCCCGTCCACAGAATTGCCGTCGCGTTCCGGCGAACTCAAGCTACCCATAAGAAACACTGTACCATACGTACACGGGCGTTCACTGCAGTCAAAACGGGCATCTGCAGTCTACTTGCAGTCGACCTCCGCCGAGTGGTCACTGCTGCATCCGCCGTACACGAACCACATTCTTGTGGTCGTAGGAACCGCGTTGCGCCGTCGCGTTCGAAGTCTACTGATTACACAATTTAATTTATCAAATTACTCACCTTAAAGTAATTGCAAGTCTCTCTTCAGCTGGAATACTTTTTCTCATATTGGTGTCACAACGTTCAATTTTTGGTTTTAAAATTCTGAGTAATTCATCAAATGAAAAGATTGACATTCTAAAGTAATTATAAAATTTTTTGTCATCCTGCCGGAGTTTGCCAAATAAATTAAAAAGTTTCCTTCCCGTCTTCGCGCAACCAAAAGTAAAGTGGATGTATCCAAAGCGATCGTGCCTTCCTACGTCTTCTTCTCTTCTCCTTCTCAACATAAGTATGTATGTGTGTGTTTTGGGATGACATTCACTGAGACCTAAAAGATCTATTGTGCCCCCTTACTTCTACTCAGTTTCTGAGGAGAGTCTCAGAAACTAGTAGTTCCTTTAGTCCTATTTCCCGGAGGAATTTTAGGATGTCTGCAGGCTTCAACTTAGGCAAATGTTCCTCTTCTATACAGTAATCTCCTAGGTGCTGTGCTCTAGGATTCTGAAGTGCTGTGCAGTTGGAAAGTATGTGGATGGAGGTTTCTTCTTCCATTCCACAAAATCTGCATTCTTCTTCCTCCACTATTTTCCACTTTTTCAGGTGCCCATTCAGGCGACAATGTCTCTTAGCGCAGTTTTACTTTGACTTATGCATTCTTTTGATCTCAATAGGTTGTAATCACCCAGAAAAGTCTTTGATTGTATAAGCCCTACTAGATCTTTCCAAGTCGACCACAAAAATGTCGCTGGTTCAACCACAAGGTGCAGTTGACGTGACCACATTTTTGTGGTTGTCTCGAGATAATCCTTCCGGCAGCGTCCAATTTGAGGGTGTCTCTTCTAGGCTACAGGTAGTTAGCGTCCAATTTGAGGCCGCCCACAGAATCATATATCCTGTGGAAGTTATTCAGGACCAAGTGAGATCATACATCAACAAATGATAATATATAAATAATTTTTGTACTCGAACTTGTAACTTCAATGTATCGTTTACCAGCAATCTATGCTTTGCGCAAAGCAGAATTTTTTCGCTTCCGAGAACAAGCCTTTTTCTTGCTTGACATTTAGAACGAGACCAAAAGTAAGAGCTATTTGCGCTCGGAATAGGGTTAATTTTAAAATTTAATATAGGTTTTAATAGGCTAGAAGACCATCCACGGATTGCAATATGGAGATAGAGTTGATCAAATTAATATTTTAATATTAACCTTTGAATTCTTGCAAGAAATATGATATTTTTGCCCCTGAAATTTAGATAACTCATCTTGCCCAATTTATACCACGAGAAAAAGAGTCTACATGCATGTCTTTGTCTTTTATTTTTTGCATAATAATATGAAGATTTAAAAAATAACAGTAGATAACTTATATATAATTTTTTTTGCTCTGTTGCCTTTGAAATCTCCACTAATGCTCCAATTGCACGATATGTGACATGCTTAAATCCTGATCTTGATAGATTGTCGCTAAAATATTCTAATTAGTAGTTTTATGAAAATATTTTAAAACCGAAAACCACAATACTTAAACGGGTCAATATAACTAACATCACAAATCCCCCTAATCCCCCTTGACTGTTGTAAGCAACTTGAGTTATCGATGTTAAAAATGGCTTTATCAGATCGAATTTGTAGGATCTAAACAATTTGTATGTTGACGAAACCAGCAATAAAGGGAATCTCGAAAGGAAGAGCCAAACGATAATCTCTTTTATTAGATATTTTTTCTATTTTACAGTTTCTTTCCCCTTCTCTCAATCTTACAAATCCTGTAAACGTTCCAACGTGACTAATTCCTTATGTCATTCCAGGGGGTTTTGGCGACAAGTTTGTTATGAAGACGCTTTAATTATTTTTAACACTTGTTGCAAATTATATAGAGCATTTAATTGAAAACTATCCACCCCACATAATTCTGGAGGCTACTTTTTTTGGCAAAATGAAAAAATACATCGAAAATAATCTTTTTCCGCAAATCGCTAGGAAATTTTGACATTCCTGTCAAAATTTCTTGAAGAAAAAGTCAGGACTTCCTTACTGTAAGGAAATGTCATTTCCTTACTGTAAGGAAATGATATTTCCGTACAGTTGTTAGTGTTCTACATAAATGATTGAAAACACATTGCTTATAAGGAATTAATTTATATTTTGAAAACCTCAAGTCATTGCTGAATACATTTTTAAGATCAATTTGTTATATTTACAGTAATTTGACAGTTAGTACAATTATTGAACATTGGAGGAACACTCTTAGAACTATGAGAAACATTTTGGACAACATGCAGGGTGGTAGGGTCATTTTGTTGAATATTTTGTACTGTGAAAATTTTATTTACCACCTCAACCTTATTGTTAAGCGATTCTTCGATATATCCTTCAGCAACGTTTGATGACTTCCATCCGCCATGCCTCTTTAAACTAGTTATGTCGGCACCAGAGTCAACCAATATTGTTGCAGAAGACCGACGAAAGCAGTGACCAGTATATTCTGTCGGATTTACCAAGTTCAAATAAGTAGCAACTATTTTGGGCATTTTTCTAAATTGATGAATTCCTACCACTTGTCTACAACCCTTTCCGCTTTGATATTTAAAGAAAAATCGGTCACTGTTCATATTTTCTGGTCTTAACGAAACATACTTTCGATAAACATTCAAGTAGATCTCATTAATTACAAATGATCTTGGTTTGTTGGTTTTCGAATCAGGTATGCTGATTAAAAGCTTAGATTCTAAGTCTTCTATATCGTGTACAGTCATTCGGACTAACTCATCCATTCTACAGGCCCCAGAAATACCAAATATTACAGCCACCTAAAAAATAAATAAAGCTATAATCTAAATAGAAATTAAAACCTTGTAAATTACCTTAATCATTAAATTTTCTTTATCTGGAGCTTCCTGGATAAATTTTTCAATTTCTTCCTTCGTTAAAATCTTAGATTTCTTTGCCCTATAACCTTGAGCTTGCCGTTTCAATAAAGAACGAAGTTTTGAGTATGTAGATATATCTACATTGTGTTTAAGTGCAAGGGTTGACTTCAGCATTGAATAATTGGCCCATAATGTTGAAGATTTCATCTTTAAACAAAGGTCTAGGAAGTATGCCATTACAACATTTTCTGAGAAAGAACTCGTATTTTTACTCATGCGATAGGTAATCCATAAAACGTCTGTATGCATTTTCGTACTTTTCTCTTGATTTCTTTGGCAATAATTCTAATGAAGCAGTATTCACTGCCTCAACCAGCTCTGGAGGAGTCCCAGGAATGGAAATTTCATCATCACTTACCATTTTTCTTTCGAGAACACCAGCAATTAAATTTATAAGCGTCAAGTTTGACAATTCAACCTCAATACATTTCCATAGTGACCCAAGTAATTTTATTAGGAATTTCAAAGCACCATTTATTTGGGAATAAAATTATCGCGTTTTTTTTAAATCAATCAATATCTGTCGAATTTTAAACGATTTGCGGAAAAATAGTATGTTTACCTCGTAGGAAAAGCCACATCCTGGACTCTGTGTTGCTAAGTCTCGGCTTGCGCCTCGACTTAGCAATCTTCACAGTCGTCCAGGAATGTTAAGCTTTTCCTACCCGGTAAACAATGTACTATTTGCTCATATTAATCGTTATAACTTTAACCTTCTTCCCCACATGAACACCCCATCAATAGTCGAAAGAAAATACCCCTTATTTTACAAATTTTCAGATTTTCTTCTGATGCCAATATTTTGCAAATGGGCTATAACAATTTGTAAACACCGCTACCAGTCAGTAGCATGTTACGCATTCATTTACCCGATAAATTTAACGATCAGACTATAAAAAACGATTTCTGTCATTCGATTTTATTACTGTTTAATTAATCACATAACCAATAATATTTTTCCAATAAAAAGAAATATGAAAGCATCAATTATCGAGTCATTTACATTCGGACAATACCGCAATGGAAAACCGGTTAAAGAATTACGTCATGTTATAAATTGTTTCTGGATTCGATAAAAAATGTTAAAAGATTACTTCATCTAAATTGTCGTAAAGGGTACCGCGTTTTTTATAAAATTTTCTAATAAATTGCCTCTTGGATTCGCGGAAAAGTTTACGATTGATGGTGTTGCTGTTTGTATCAAAAGTTATCAGATGTATGGGGGCAAGCTATATTTATAGTACGTGAGTTGGGTCATTTTTATTTTAATTTTCAGCTATTAAGATGAATTCTGCTAATATAAATTGGTTTGGAGGGAAATTTTAGGTGCAATTTTGATAGAAATCCATGGATAGTGAAAGGAAAACAATGAAACTTTTCAGTTGATGGTTAAATCTCAAAACAAATGTTTTTTTGAAAGCTGAGTGACAAAATTTTCGTTTGACCTTGTGGCAAGTGACAAGTGACAATATTTGTCAGAGTGGTTGGCTAATTACTGCTACAGACGAGGCCAAAACATCCAACGAAGAAGAGCCTCAGCTGTCAACTTTGTTGTTGTGATTGTGTATTAATTAGTTAATTTGATTTATTTTTCGAATATTTTTGTACTTTTGAGTTGTTTGTGTATATTATTGGAACAAACGGAGCCAGGATTTTCAAATTGTAGTGCAGGAAATCTGCCAAACGTTAATGTTAGCATAGCAGTAACTGTGAGAACAAATGAAAACCATGAATGTGTCGTCAATTAGGTTTTGTAATCATCAAACCGAAGTATTCGACAAACTTAATTGAAGTTGAATATCATCAATACGAAATTCGGCGTTTGTTCAAAGACATAGGTGGAGTTCCGTATCGAAATCAAGCTTGACAAACCATTGGAAAGATCTAGTAGGGCTTATACAATCAAAGACTGGGTGACTACAACCTGTTGAGATCAAATGAATGCATAAGTCAAAGTTAAACTGCGCTAAGAATTTTAACAGGGATCCTAACGGTATCAGATTTCCTTAATAATGTGTGGTTTTCAGAAGAAATTCTCATTCACTTGGAGGGAAGTTTGACACACTGCTTGACAATTGATAGATTGCTGCAGGATACTTTAAAATAAATAATAAATTTTCCGCGGTTCTAATTTCAACTACCCATCACAATCCTCAAATCCTTACAACACCATGCTTTATATAATTTTGCGTCTGTTAAATACTAATATTATAAGGCAAATAATTTCGAGATTATTCTTATTCTAGAATCTCTTGCTCTATATCTAGCTCTAGCTCTTTACGTAGCTCTTGCTCTTACTTTTGGTCTTACTGTTGCCTTTGATCTAGTTCTAACCGTTAACGTAGCTCTGGCTCTTACTTTTGATCTTACTCTTGCCCTTGATCCAGCTCTAGCTCTCGACGTAACTCTGGCTCTTACTTTTGCTTTTACTCTTGCTCATTATCTAGCTCTATCTCTTTACGTAGCTCTGGCTCTTACTTTTGGTCTTACTCTTGCCCATGATCTAGCTCTAGCTCTTGACGTAGCTCTGGCTCTTACTTTTGATTTTACTTTTGATCTAGCTCTAACCCTTAAAGTAGCTCTGGCTCTTACTTTTGGCCTTACTCTTGCCTTTGATCTAGCTCCAGCTCTTGCTCCTGAACATTTTCTTTCTCTTCCCCTTTCAATTTCGATTTTCTTCTCTCTTCTCCCTTCAGTGTTTGTCAAAAATTTTTGTAAAGTGATCTATTTTAGGAATATTACTGAACTAAAGTTCTGAACCTAATACCCTGCCTTGTGATACTCCTGCTTTGGCTTCTTTAAGTTCTGAGTAAGAAGTTGGGAAATTATTTAGGTAAAAATCTATGATTTAATCACCATCAAAAGTTTTTGATACATACCTTGAATAAATTTTTATTTTTTCCAAAAAAAACAGAATTTAATCTATAACCTTAAGGTTAACGAAAAAAAAAATGTTATAACGCAGCACTCCGTTCGACCCCTCGTGCATTATTAATTTATCAATTAATTCCGAAGGCCCTCCGAGGCCATTGGTAATCCATTTAAAATTTTCTTTCGTTCGTCTACTTGATCGCGACGTATTTTTCCAGATTCTCTTTTGTGCTTCTCGATTTAAGCGAAATGGCGAAAGCGCAATTCGGCTCCATCAGCGATTTTCTATGAGAAATAATGAGGGACGGGCGCTTCTCGTACGTGATCGACTAGACCTGGACTAACAAGATTAAAAGACGAAATTGAAAAGAATACGTCTGTACCATACGTAAGAATACGGCAGTCTGCACTGTTCTTTCAATAAGTTTAATGCTCCTTTTAGTTTTTTTATCCAACATAGACTGACAAAGTACGAAAACTATTTAAAGATACTATGAGTCAGCAGAAGAGAGCAGGAAATATTATAATGGACTGTTTTGGAAAAGGTTTTTTTGGCAACAGCTAAAAATGGCAGATTAGCCTAAGGAATTGTTAGCAGTTCGAAAGCGTCCTAGACTCATGAGTTGAAGACTTCAGGCCCCGCGCGAAAGGAGGCCCAGTATATCCAAACCCACTCATCTCTGCCTGAGCGTAATTTTTTAAGGGAAACGTCTAACCTGTCAGACACTCGGTATCTGCCTATTTTCTTGGCGTAAATAAAACACCAAATTGCATACCTATAGATGGCAAATAAACGTATATTGAGTATTGAATTGTTTTCTTATCACTTTATACTTAACAACCCATAGCAGATCAAGGACTCATTGAAAGAGTTTGCTAAGGGCCCCGCGCTTGCTTAATCCGGCACTGACTTCAGGTCTTTTAAATATTCTGACAGTGGTGATGCATTTTTTTAGGCACTCCTGAGCAATATAGGTAGGTATTGCTAATAGCTCCGCTTCGACTATTGTTTGAGTGTTTCCCAGGACTCTTGATATCCTGTAACCCCTACTTCTTGATAACAACATCTAGAGAGTTCGAAATCCTGTTTTGCAGACATAAAATCCGTGAACATCTTCATGGACTGAGTTGTTCCAACTCTTAGTATCTCAAGATGCCCCGTTCGATCACTAGGTTCCAGATTTAGTGAAGGAAGGTCTATAGCATTACCTCTAAGGCTACGCTGAGGCACGATCTTATTGCACCAGAGATTCCCATGCAGAGGAGTCGTTGTTCTTTTTGCGCATAGGTAATAATTGTTCCTATACCATACGACCAGTGGATCATTTTCGGTTTCGGATCCTACGTTTTCCCAAAAAGCCAGTTGCACGTCCAGAGAAGTCTTGTTGCTTTTGAAGTAATTGAGGTGTGCATTCCACATAAATCGTTTTTCAAGGATAACATACATAATAAAAATCAAAACTTGAATGTCCTAGAAGAGTCCAATATTGAAGATGCTCACGAAACAATGTTGAATTGCTTTCAGGTACTTGCGTGAGTTCCAGTAAAATTTTGCGATATGCAGACGACCTGGTAATTCTATCCCAAGGTAAATACAACAGTACAACCAGAGACAGACTCCAGATGGCTTTAAATGTAGTAACAGGTGACCTTCATGGTTGCCAGACGTACTTACGGCATTAAATGGGGACTGAGACCCAGCATGGTACACTGGCTATTCAAAATGGTTGTCATTCCCAGGATCACATATGCATCTTTGGTATGGTGGCCAAAGACCAGACAATCCTCTGCTATGCTAAAACTAAGCAAGGTGCAAAGACTTGCATGCACTGGCATTACAGGGGCAATGAGGACTACTCCTACGGCGGCGCTGGAAACAATGCTAGACCTTCCTCCACTACATTATGTCATAATGTGTGAAGCAAGGGCAGCACTAACCCGACTGGAAAAAGCACTAGACCATGATGTGGCACATGGGAGAGGACACACAGAGATAAGGCAGGTGGGTGATGACATTTTCAAAATGCCAACAGACCAAATGACTACCAAATATATCTTTCGCAAGAACTTCGAGATTGTCATCAAAGATCGAAAGGAGCTTGAGGAAGAGAACGCACCACCACTTAGTAGAGCGAATGAACTGATCTGGTATACAGACGGATCTAAAAATGAACTCGGCACCGGAGCGGGCATATACAGCAAGACGAGCAAATGTGAAGGAATCGTCTCGCTAGGAAAATACGCCTCTGTATTCCAAGCAGAGGTTTATGCAATACTTGCGTGTGCAAGGGCTAACAGTATGAGAGCCTACAACAACAGGCAGATCAGGATCTACAGCGACAGCCAAGCCGCCCTTAAAGCACTTCAAAGCTATAGGGTGACATCTCGGCTAGTATGGGAATGCGGCGAAGAACTTAGAAGACTGGCGACTCGGAACAGTGTAACACTGGAGTGGGTACCAGGTCATAAAGGAATCGCAGGCAATGAAAAAGCTGACGAACTCGCAAGAGTAGGATCGTCAACTCTGATGAACGGACCCGAACCTGCTGTGGGCATCCCCAGATGCTTAACCAGGTCATGGTTAAAAGGGTGGTTGAAAGAACAACACAAGAAATACTGGAAGAATACGACTGGGCAAATACATGGGAAGAAATTCATGAAAGAACCATCAGAAAAAGTAGCGAAAGAACTGCTCTCAATGAGCAGGAACAAACTGCGCACCACTACGGGGCTACTTACGGGACACTTTCCCACAAAGGAGCACCTAAACAAAATAGGGCTGTACAACGGAGACCTTACATGCAGAAGATGCAAAAAGGATACCGAAACACACACTCTCTTATTGACGATAACTCCGGACACTCGCATAAAAGACATGCCTGACAGTTTCATCTTCCTGTTCACACATCCTGCATAGAGGTGTGTCCACTATCCCCATAGTTGACAGTGGCCAGTCAGAAATCCTACTGTTGAACGTAGGTTTTTCCTGGTCATCGCCAAATATTTCTTCGACGCCAACTTCCCAGGGTGATCCTGGCAAGACATGCAGCCTTTGATTCCATCCCATCATCTCTTGAGGGATTGAGCATGGGTGTAACGTTTGGCTAGTTCCGCAATTGTCTAGGCCGTAGGTGTCACTGGGTACTAAAATTTTTAGTCCAGCTGCTTCCCTGGCTTAAGAATCGGCAATGCGATTACCTTTACTCTTGTCGTGCCCTTTAACCCACCTCAGGATAATATTGTTATCTGCCGAGGCGTTAGCTAAATCTTGGTGGCACTCTAGTACTAGCCCCGTTATAACACGTTGTCTTAAAGAATGTTGTTGAATATCCCGAAATTGATGTCTGTGATTTCATGGAGAAGTTTATATTATTTTTTGGGGATAATTCGAGTCCCTAAATTGAAGGTATTATAAGTAATGCTTCTTTCATTCACCGAGACAAAAAAGATCTGTGTTTATTTTTCTTCTTTCAAGTTCACTAGGAGAGACTAAGAAGTTTAGTCCTATTTCTTGGCAAAGGATATTAACATAGGCTTCAGTTTAGGTAAATGTCCTTCTATCCAGTAGTGTCCTATTTTACTCTTACTCGTAGGAATTTATTTATACGTAGTTTTCGAATGGCATATTTCATTGTCTGGTGAAATTTTACAGTGGCAGTTGACGATCACCCATATATTAGTTGCAGAAGCTCCCCAAATATATCTAACTTAAATTGGAATTTTGTAGTTTTCTTGTTAAATATAAAACAGTCAATATATTTATATGTAACAATAATTTATTTTTGAATTCCTTTTTCTTCGTAAATCAAAAAATATCCTGCCAAACACAAGAAAGAAAATTCATTTTTGACTAACAAAGTTAGAAAAAAAAGTTTGATTAAAAGTATCCCCAAGAGATCTCGGAAAATATCAGATTTGTTGGGGTTTTCTTTTGTTTTTTCTTATATAACATGCGGAGTTTTTCTGACATTCTTTGTACAGCTGCTTTCGATGTTTTTCCTATAAGTTTTCCTTTGTTTGAATTTCGTGATTGACAGTAATATTGTGTTGGGATGTTATCTTCTTTGTACCCAATGGCGGAAATATATCGTACGGCACGCCATCTTGATTTTCAAGGTACAACCAGGTCTGGACCGGCAAATATCCACTACAATTCTGAGATATAGGTATAGGTATAAAATACAAATATTGAAGTTTTATTATATAAAATATTTCTTTCCTTCTTCTAAATTTATTACAAACGTTAACTCTTTGACTTGAAAAATTTTATTAGTTGATGTTTAGATTACGCGCAAGCGCGAACTATCAATCGAGAGAAATTACGGCATTCAAAATAGAATGCAGACGTACCTTTCTTTGATATTGGCAATGTGTCTTACGTCTTTTTCTAATGTCTCAGTTCTCGACAGGTCTGTCCTTTGTTGTTTACCGTCAATTATTATTTATGAAAAGTGAATGTTAATCTTATTGTGTTATATTTATTAAAATAATACAAAAATATGCCTAGATACCTACACGAAAAAAACATTAGCATTTTGACCCAAGTATTTTCAGTTAGAATAGTGACTCTTCTATAGTCTGTACAGAAAGTACGAGGAGTAATAAATAATTCATTTA
>CAJUYI010008310.1:0-11113 GCA_910591695.1 Galerucella pusilla
AACGGAATCAATCACATGTTCTTAACATATAATGTAAAATAAGAGTTCAATATGAAGTCAGTTTTCCAAAATTATGTTGAATATTTAATTTTTTATTCCTGTTTATATCTGCGTTTCTGGAAATTATCATGGCGGATAGAACAAACACCCTTATAAAAATTAGTTACCACAAAATTACTATCGGTAACACTATAAACACATATCCAGAAGTGGTGATTCTATAAAACTTTATAACTACTATAAATCCTTAAGTGTTAGTTGAATGTCACAGCACACCACAAGTGTAGGTTAGAGAACTATTGGTGGTGATATTCAACGGTGAAGAAGAAAAAGAAGACGAACTTAACCTCGAAAAGCTGTGTTTACTTTACTTTCCTCTCTGTGTGTTGGTGTTGGAGCCAGACAAATGTTCAAAATTGTGCAAACAAGAGAACTAGGGCGAAAAGTCCCATCATTAACAATTGTACCATCGGCATGGGAAAGAGACGGAACGTTATTTTGGCCTCCAACCAAGAAGAGGAGTCTACTTTCGAAACTACTTCGTGACGGAAATTCAAGACCTGAAACAGATTGGGTACCACAGCCCTGCCTAAAAAAGAGGCATACTTTTTTGTCATACCAAGCAGCCGATTTGGAGTTGAGTGTGATGATGCAACAAAGTGATAGTGAGATGGAAGCTGCTCTGCCATCACTACCTGAAAAAAGACTAGACAGTCGACAGAGGAAAGAAACTATTCTGCAAAAACGCCTAGAAACTTTCCGGCAAAATGTACTGCTGTACTTGATTTTTTTTTCAGCTATTGATCATAGTTATATTCACAATAATAATGTACCTATACACAGAGTTGATTCAGACCACTACTATTTGAGGTTAACTTATTACTGAGAAGTGAGAACACAAAGAGCAGATAACCTCAGTTACCCAAAGTTTCATAACGTATTTATTAAATAGCTTGTTACTAAAAGTTTCATAACGTATTTATAAAAGAGCTTTAGTATCTAAAGTTTTAAAACGGCAAACAACGATGCTATTATAAAACTCAGAAACCATTAGTTTTATTACGGAAGTAACGGCAAACCTTATATAAATTTGTTATATAAATTGAGGTAACTATTACTTCAAGTTTTATAACACAGTTATATAAATAGTTACAACACTTCATTATAAATCTAGAACTCACAGTAATGGCATAAAACCCTGATAAACCTGATTTACTATAAGTGTTGCGATAAAACTTCAAAGCATTTCCTTATATAATTGTGTAACCTTTATAAATACTTTATAAAAATATCAGTTACTATAAGTCACGAAAATTGTTTATTGGGTACAGCCTATTCAGCCAATCCGTTCCCTGTATTAGCTCATACAGGTTCTTTACTGGTTGGTTGTAGAAGTCTTCTGGAGTCATTTGGGGTCTTTCATATAGTTTTTGCCTCCTGTGGTCCAGCGAATCACAGTTGCATAATATGTGCAGAGCTGTTTCGGTGTCCTTTTTGCATCTCCTGTATGTGAGGTCTCCGTTATACAGTCCTATTTTGTTTAGGTGCTCCTTTGTGGAAAAGTGTTCCGTAAGGAGCAGTTCTTTTGCTACTTTTTCTGATGGTTTTATCATAAATTTCTTCCCATGTGTTTGCCTGGGCGTATTCTTCCAGTGTTTTTTGTGTTGTTCTTTTACCCACCCTTTTAACCATGACCTAGTGAAGCATCTGGGGATGCCCACAGATGGATCGGGTCCGTTCATCAGTGTTGACGATCCTGCTCTTGCAAATTCGTCAGCTTTTTCATTGCCAGCGATTCCTTTGTGAACTGGTACCCACTCCAGTGTTACACTGTTCCGAGTCGCCAGTCTTCTAAGTTCTTCGCCGCATTCCCATACCAGCCGAGATGTTACCTGTATATTAATTTGGGAGCACCTATTTAAAAAAATGATAGATGATTGAAAATTGAAGCTTTTATTAAATCAGAAACCTAATCTCACAAAAGTAAATTTAACCTTTCTTCTTTCAGCTAAGTTATTCACAATTGTTGAGGAATCTATTTCTATTGCCACATCCCGATGAATACTCATAAGCGCTAATCCTGTAAGCCGTTCGTCTACCATTTTGTTCCTTAAATACGTTTTCAGCCGTTTAAGTGTGGAAAAACTACGTTCAGGCGTGGCAGTTGAAACTGGAAGTGTTGCCAAGATTTGAAGAAGCTTCTCAAACGTTGGGAAAAAAAGTTCATTACATCGATCCCTAGCTTCTAAGGCCATAGAGGACTTTTCTTGATTGCACCAGTGGTTGTGCCAAAGCTCATACTCGCTTATCACAACTTTCTTTTCAGCTTCACTAAGAAATATTTCCCCTATTCTTGAAATACATCTCTTTGCTTTGTCACTATTTTGGGTCCGGTCAGGTGAAATCAACTGAATTCCTGAAATCGTTTCTTCGTGGGGCTTAAAACGAGCTTCAATTTCGTTGACTACATGTTCGATAAATGGGTAAAATATGTTCCGCCGATAGTAAACTTCAGCTGTGTCCCCTGGTACATGCGGTTGTTTTGTCTTTCAGTTACTCTTGGAACACTTATTTTAACTGAACTTAACTTTTTTCACACTTGGCAGGCGCAACTACTATAAGTACTTAGAAATTCAGTTTCTTAAAGCTTCAGATCCAATATTGATGAAAAATACATCATTTGTATTTCGTAATTCGTATTAAATGTAATTCAAATATTGCGGCAGTATGCTAATAAAAAATTATTGTATTTTCTTTGGGGGGGGGGGGGTTTGAACCCCCAAACCCCCCCCCCTTATATACGTCCCTGATTAAGACCTCCATAATTTTAAGAAGTCGAATATGCTTTATGTTCTAAAAATACAGCCGCTTCTTTTGGTATAGTAATTTCATCATTATACTTTGTGCAAGCACTACAAGAGTGTTGCAGCAAACATTTCCTTAATAGATAGCCAGAAATGTAAACTATAGCATTGCCATCCGCACTTGAAAGATTTCTATAGTCGCATGTGAAAACTGTTAAAGAGTTATTATTTGTCAATATAGGTACATCGATATTTTTATATTCTTCTAGCATATCAGGAGTTACATTGAGCAAAACTGTATTAATATCTTTAATACAATTGGCACCTTCAACCTCATTAAAATATTTTAGAGAAAATAATTTCTTGAATGCCCTACAAAATTGAATTGGGGTTGGATTTCTCAAGTTTCCGCAACAATTTCTCACGAGACCAAAAAAAATTTCAATGCAATCCTGATTAAGGTTCCTTGTTAAAAGAAATGAATAATTCCTGCATTTTAAGGTTTCCCATAAAGACAGAGCAGAGGAAGTAGAGTACTAGTCCTAGTCTCTAGTCTATATCTCCTATAAGACAATGCTTCACATTTGAATATAATATGTGATGCTGTTTCCTCGTTTTCCATGCAGATAGGTTCCTTCCTATATATGCTGAATGTATGCATGTGCTTTCTTAGGGTACAGTAATTATCTGGCTCCGGATGAGGTTTAATATTTCGTTAGACAGCGGCACCGAGGGTTTTTTTATTAGGATTTTGCTGTGTTCTGCTTTGGCACGTGGCTCCAGTACCTCTGATCTTTAGTTTGAATTCACCGAGATGTACAACCACGTGCCTCATTTTTGATATTCCCAATACTAGCTCAGGACTAGTAAATGTAGCTTCAGATCCTAGTTTTTATGGGGTGTCTGCCGTTTCCTTCAGGGCTGCATCCCAGTTTAGCTGGATAAGGTAGGTATGGGTTGGTAGTCGTTAAATGTGGCCAACATGTTATCACTTCTCATTTCAAGAAGCGAGTCCCAGTAAGATAGATGTTCTTTTTTTAAAAAACGTTGTTCAGTTTTACAAAAATTATATACATGAGTAAATTAAATCATGCATAAACTTTTTCAGTTTATTATTCACTTACAACAAAAACCAGTTGTTCACTAATATTGAAATTAACATAAAATACCATTTAAGACTTACTATTTCGCTACATATTTGGAATTCGTATCCCTTTAGTAACTCCGCGTCACTACGCGCCTGGACAAAAGTTTCTGACCGTAGTAGCGCTTGAAGCTTCAAGTTTCCCATGGAAAGACATTCCGCCGGCATCATGGCGGTAGCGGGATGAAGTGGCCGACGCTCTGGTACGGTAATGAAAAGTGCCGCGTCGCATACTAAACAGTTTCAGATACTGCTGTGCTGCTCTCATTGGCATAGCTGTGCTATAGCTTATAGTGTGAACTTCGTCTATCGGTTTGGAGCAAAAGCGCTGAAAATGGGAAAGCTGCTTTTCAACTCTGGTAACAGCGGCTTCTGAAAAAAAAAGAAAATCAAATATTTCTTTGTCTGCTGCTTGATAATTTATTGGAGATTTGGGAACAATAGATAAGTTAACCGTTGTAGCAGTTTGATGTAGGCACAAATTGTCATAAGCTGAGAAATCGATAAGTATCCTTAATTTTCCTTTAATAAAAATTAATTACTTGGATATTAAGTAATATACAAAATGATGCTTTCGCAACCTAAGATGAACTCCAAAACAAATATATTACATGCATTACGTGAATTGAATTTTTTTATAGCAGACACCCTCTCATATATCCACACAAACCCTCGAGCCGAATCCTCACGAATACATATCCCCACATACACTCTGCAGACCTACTCTAACATTTACACTCAGGCACACATTATACAAACCCACACATTCATACACTCTCAACACCCACACTCACCGATTCATACGCTCGTACACACTCAGACTGTTGTCGCAATTGTACAGCGTGTTCCAGAACGCCGTGTTAGATCAAAGTTTTACTTTTTCAAGTATATCGCTTTGAATTCTGCTTGACTTCGCTATTGCGATGATATGAGGTTGTAATAAGTGTATTTAAAAAGTTCTGATCACTTGTTCCTGAAAATTGTAAGGAATCAACGCCCTGTATACTCTAAACTGCACAATTTAGGATGTATCTTTAAAAACCATACTGATGTGATGGTCGTTCACTATCATACTCCATATCTAAGAAACCGTATACAGGGCGAGGTCAAACTCGAATACATCGAATTTAAATTCTTTTTGAATGAATAACTTGGTATTTTATATCCATAAATAAAAGTTACTTCACTATACTTTAACTTTAATTGAGTATTCCGTATACCCAAACTGAATAGTTTTTGTGATATTTCAATTTTATGGTTAAAAAATAAAAAAATACACAAATAACTCACATCAATTAGCTAAATATTCTAAAATTTATTAAAAAAATGAGCAATAAAGTAGTAAAAGTTGCTTAAAATGATTGATTACCCTCCACATTGATGAAGGCTTGAAGACGGTCTTCAGAAGATCGACTTAAATCTCAAACATTTGTCCATTAACAGTATGAAAAGCCTGCCTTAATCTATCAGTCTGGTGTAGTGGCAGATACTTTGTATAAGTACCTAATCTCCAACATAACTCCAGAAGAAAGAATCGACTTTATTGAACTCTGGTGATCTTGGGGTCCAAAAAACTGGCCTGCTCGTCCAATCCAGTTTTCAGGAAACATATAATTCAATTGACTTCACTATGGCGAGCAGAAACTTCGTCATTTATGCAGTAAAGGCCTAGTTTACACTGTAACTCCCAACTGATTGACTTTTCAGATTGTCTAATTTTTAACCATGCATTAAAATTTAATATTTGCTCACAGAATGGCTCCTATAATTAGTTATTTTCAACACATTATTATTCATTTATCATGGACAAGCTGAATTTGAAGTTGAACAGACTATTGAAGATATATCATAAGTACGATGTCATAAATATTTCTGAACGTACCTATGTGATTTTGGTGTACACAAACTAGGCAATTATATTAGGAAAATATGAAACTAATAATTGACTCTTAAATTTTAGAGCACTCAACCCATACAAGACATTTTAATAGAAGGTTCATTCTCTGATAGTGGTATTTCTGACGAAGGATCCGAGCAAGAGATAGGCGAGAGACAACGCAGGCTGGCGGCTATCCGTAGACTAGTACGACAACTTGAAATCGGCTTACCACCAGATTCAAAGGCGCGACTGATGATGAGAGACAAATTAGCAGCAGCTGAGGAAGACCTTAAAGCTCTGCAACTTCGCTGCAGATCTCTCATAGCACATACGTCAGCATACTCAGGAGCACTTGTTGATAGATTAAGGTAAGAAGTACTGTCCTCAATTCTACATAATTTAAATGATTTTGTTCTTAAAGTTGTATTCAATAAATTGGAAATTTTCATTTTCTGTTCTTTTACTTGGTATTTTTTGCTGTAAATTGCAGTAATTTATCAAAATACCTTTTTCTTACCATATTTAATGCAAGTGAAATAAAGGAGATAATATTTTGAAGAACAAGTAAGAACCAGAAAGAACTAAATGAACTAGCAGACCACATTAAAGTAAGATTAGTGTGGGTGCCGGGACATAACAGTATTTCTGGAAATGAACAGGCTGATGAACTCGCGAGAAGAGGTTCAGCAACAGCGTATGTTGGACCAGAACCAGCTTTTGGGACCACAAAGAAGGTAGTCCGAGGGCAAATACAAAAATGGCTACAAAGCCAACATAAACTTCAGTGGAGGAACACTCCAATGCAAGTACACAGTAAAACCTTCATAGGTGACACAAGTGTGAAACGGGCCGAAGAACTACTGAATATCAGTAGGAATAAGCTAAGAATTATTACAGGTTATCTAACGGGTCATACCCCGGTAAAAGATCACCTGCATAAAATAGGGTTATATAGCGGGGACCTCAGCTGCAGACTCTGTGGCGTGGAGACCGTAACCCATATCTTATCTGACTATGAGGCACTGGACTCGAGGAGACAAAAAATCTTCGGAGAAACCAATGTGCCACCTGAAGTATATGGCACACATTCGATGGACCTATATCGTCTACTCGAAGGTACGGAGATAACTGGATGGGTGGAGTAAATGTGGAAGTAGAGTACAATCAGCCAATAGGCTGCGGTGCTCCCGGCATCAGAACGGCTTCCAAAACACAAAAAAAGAACAAGTGATGCAGAGATGAATTAGTGGAAAAAAAACAATAAAACCATGCAGAACAAGAGGATGGAACCGACAATATTGATAAATTTAATAAGATGTGTGTACTATTTATCATAAAACAAATGCAACTTAACCATATGAAGATAATTTAAAAACAAAGCAATCAGATCAAAGCCTGCTGGGTCTGTTTTCGAAAAGAGCTATAAGAAGAATTTAGTATTGAATATCTGTTCCAGTTTATATCTGTCCATCTTGTTCCTCGTGTCTATCTCTGTTATATATTTTATCTTCTATCCGTTGCCCGTTTTGTGTGTTATAGGGTTTAAAATGCCCCTATGTAATCCTGTTGTAGGATATCCATTACTAAGTAACCATCATTCAAGTTTATTAGAGCCGTGAATGGTAAGTAATTGGTAGGTCAATGTAGTGTTCACAATATAGGTACCTACTTTTACAATATATCTATATACTATGTCTATCCTCATATGCTGACTATTGTAACAAACAGTACAATTCGTGGCTGAATGGATAAAGCTATCCAAAGACAATAAAAAAAAATTATTGTGACAAAACATTATGGGCTTCCGGTAAAATTTGTTTTAATCGCGTTTTTTTGTTGCAGTTCTGTTCCGGAAGAAGACATAACATCGCGGGTACCTAAAACAGCACCAGGAGATCCAGATAGCGACCCAGGAAGCAAACCTAACGGCAAATCATGGTTTCGACGTGTTTTCAAAGCATCTTTAACAATTCAGCTGATTCTGCTCACTTTCTTTTGTCTGAGTTGCTTGTTTGAACCAAGCTGTTGCGACTATATGAACAACTATTCTTGGTCACTCAGTCCTAAGCTACATTACGAGGCTCGTCCGCCAATATGAACAGTACTTAAGAAAAATCATAAATTATGAAATTTTAGAACAGTGAGAATGTCTTTTTAACACTTATTTATTTTTTAAGAAACTTTTTAAATGGTATTCTCGACATATTTAAGCTTAACGCAGGTGAGGAAGGATTTGAGAAACATCTCAAAACTTTCTTCACTCTAAACTACGTTGGTAAATGCATCAAAATTAAAGTATTATAATTAAAATATCACAAATAAGAAACTTGGATGATTATTTTAAATTCATTAATGACATCACAATATTGCACGCACAGACACTTTGTACCTGTTATTGATAGTACCATTTAAAAAATATTCCATGATAGTTTTTAAGGTTATGTGGAAGATTAAATTTTGATACCCTCAGTGAATGTCTGATGTTTTAGATACGTGAAGTTATTTTTTATATACCTGTTTATAATAAGTCGCTATTGATAGAAATACAACACTGCAATATATTTTTCACAAATAGTATTTTACACAAATCACGACTCTTTTCACATTAATGTAGATGTAATTTGAAGTTTGGATTGGAAATTTAAGTTTGGCTGCCATCGTGCAATTCAAAAAAACCGTTGACTCTAACCGACGGGGTGTTTTGCTCGAAGCGACTCAAAAAACTGCATATAAAGTGATATTGGTAAATATTAACAATAATTACGGTATCTTTTGATTTTTGATCGAGAATCAATTAGCGAATGTAAGCTCCTACATTTTACATCAGGAAGCTGCAAATGACGAATGTCGATACCACAATTCAAAGATGAAATTTGTTACGAAACTTTTACAAGTAAAAGAAGCTCAACATAATATTATAGTTGCTCACTATAACCGACAATACTAAGCTTGATGAAGGAACTGCAAGAAGAAAAGATGTCTCTTGTGTTACCATAAAAATGAAGAACACAAAAGAAGACCCCACAAAGCAGCAGTGGGATTACGAATGATCAACTCGAATTGAGTAAGCCATTTTAAAACGGTAATTGCATTTACGATACTATTACACGCATCGAGTGGACTGTTCGCATCGAGTTTTCGTGATCGCACTGCAGTTACAAATGCACACAATGCTTGCACTTTTTTTTTAAGTGTATAAGTTTTGTGACTTACATTTAATTACATTTGAATAGTAGTTTCTCTCATGTACTTTTTAATATACCTATTTGTTTTGTTTTTGTAGTTTTATTGTTGCATTAATAAAGTTTAATTATGTCGTTTTGTTTTCCATGCCAAAAAATTGAAAAAACTGAAAGTATTGAGAAGTAGCTATTGATTCTGAAATGTACAGGCCAATCACAGTTCACAGTTCGTTATAGCCGCCTATATTCATATCTGTATGGCTTATATAGCATCGAGCATCAACCACAGCTGAGGTGAAACTGCTCCCATAATCTTACAAGATCCTCCCATGCTAACGGAAATCCGAAAAATCATTGAGATAACCTGCGTTATCTTAAGGAACGCACTCCCTTCCTCCCGTAGGACGGTAATCAAGACTCTTCGTTATGTTATACCGCCCTACTATAATCATAACTGCTGTGCCCAAGGACAGGGCAACCGGGTATATTTTGGCTCCAGGCCCATGTCCTAACGTCGGACACAAACTTTACCCTCACCACACCTACCCATACCTACCAAGCGCCGAAACAGTGAAATTCCACGGAAAAAGTGCACGAAAAAGCAACTGACGAACCTTTGCAAGAGAGGAGTTACCAACTGCGAGACTTTACAACAATACAAAAAACGAACGCACTTTGTAGCTCGGAGCACTCATACGTCAGCTACTTTTCAGCACATGAAGTGATCCATACACATGAAAATACACAAACATCCTCCCTATCCCATGTCGGGATGATAGATACAGGTTATCTGTGGCTCTCTCCTGCATATTAATCGGAACCCCGATGCATTGCGGAAATTGACCAAATGGCCATTCTTTCGGTGCACAACCACATCTACCTCTACCGCGACCGTCAATTCACCTACATTTTTCATTCAATCAAATCCTGAAGGGGTCTTCCTATAACGGAAGAATTGAAATTTTCTTTAATCTCCAATAAAGGATGATAATTCATATTTTAATAGTAAAAAAATTGCTGAGCAACATTTTATGACGCTCATGGCAGCCAACCTGATGAACAAATTTTGAGTGATGGAAAAATATAATTTAATATAATAATTGATGAATATTTAAAAATTCTTTTCGATGAGGAGTTGTTTAATGATTTTCAACGTGTATTGTATTGCATTATACTAGATTTATTGGTTGCTTGATGTATTTGCATGTTTTTTGGAATATATTGCAGTTTTTGTAATGCATGCCTTGAAAAAATCTTGCATTCTGACGCATTTTTAGAACAGTTGAAAAAGAGTCAAAAATATTATTTGCATTTAAAATGTAATAACTTACCATTATTCATTTATTTATAATGCATTTGTTTATCGAGTAATTGAACAGTTTGAGAAATATGTTTATAGTTTTTGAGTGTTACAATTGGCAATTTTTGGCATGTAATTGACTAAATGGGAGTTCGTTAAACTTACACACCTAGTATAAGAAAACTAGAGAGATTTAATGAATTTTTTTAATAAAAATTAAATTTATCTCTACCATGAATTATGGATGTTTTTGTTTGTGGCAACACTTTTAAGGCGAGAAGTTACCAATATCTTTTTTAATTAACTCCTAATTTTAAAAATATTTGCGGAACATGCCAAAAAGTATGTATTTGAATTTAGCTATTCATTGTGTTGATAATTCAGTATTTGTTTATTGTTATATTGTTCAACAAAAAACATTTTAGGTTTAGCTTAGCACCGTTTTTATTTACGAAATATGCATAAAACTTATAATATTACATGGGGGAAAAGCGAGCAGGATGGTATACGTAGTTTTATCACAAGCTTTTATCATAGCTGAGAGTCAAATGCAGATACTTAGATCATTTAAACATTTTTTTTGCGACCTAGCAAGTTTTCTAACAAGAGCGGTAACATAAACACTAAAAAAATCGAAACTTTCATTATAGCACGTTGTTTATAAAGTTGAATAGATGAGGTTTTTACTTGATGTAGATCCATACTAAATGATGAAATAAAACAATATAATTTGTTAAAATCTATACTATATTAAACTTAAAGTTGTGACGCGTTTCGCTAACACAGTAGCTTTCTCAAACGAGT
>CAJUYI010008312.1:0-11111 GCA_910591695.1 Galerucella pusilla
TCGAAATCAGACTGAACGTATCGATAGGGAAAAGAGTGACATTGGTATTTTTTATGAATCTAGGGATTGGCAAATATTGGAACATAAAGAAGAAATAGAATATCATGCAAAGATCATGTAATGATGGTTATCAATAAACAAGCATTAACCGGGATACGAAACGAGTCAAAGGCGAGTTTCGTATGGTTAATGCGAGTGTATTAATAACCATTGAATGAGAGTTGCATACCCTATTTCTTCTACGATGAAATTTGATTTAAAAAAGATATATAAAAAAAATTTACTACCCAGTACTCGAACCCGGAATGTACAGATCGAAAAACCCGGAATGTACAGATCGAAAAAAACCTTATGCAGCGCCTTTACCCACTCCGATACGGGACCATATGGTTGAAATGATAGCATGAAGCGTATAAGTATGTTACTGTTATACAATATTAATAATAAATTATTGTAAACAAAAATAATAAGTTCAAATATGTATTTGCCGTGGTCATTGAGTATTTTCGGTCTGGTGCTCGACATTTCTTTTGAAAACTAACGCAAAAGATTTAAACTGTCGTAAAACACTGTCAAACTGTCAAACATTCTAAAAAAAATATTGGGTCTGCCTACTTGGGTCTATGAAAATCTAGATTTCTATTGGTAAATTTTCCAGTTTCATGATGAAAACCAGTGTTATAATGAGTATCATTATGAAACTGAAAATCGGCATTTAATTAACAACTTAAAGTATAGGAGTAGAAAAAATACTTTAATTTGTGTTTTAAAAACCATGTCCAGTTTTGAGAACAAAATTAATATTCACTCTTCCATTATGTATTGCAACTACATTGTTTCAGATATTAACGTTTAGTTTTTAGATTTGGGTTACAGAATAATTTATATTAATATGTATCCATTTTGTTTTATATTCATATTATATGTATGAAGAAACAAGTGTTCACTCACTTATCGTTCACTTCGCCATTTATCAATAATTCTCAACTCTATTACAATTACATACTATATTGTTCTCATATTTCGAATATATGCTTATTATTATCATATGAACGGCTGGACTAATTTTGATTAAATTTTTTATGTAAGCAGCTGGATGGTTCAGATTTACAACTAGTCCCGGTAGGTGGCTCTGCAATCGAATTCACAAAACCTGAACGGTTCTAATGAAATTTTGTGTGTCTGTTTGAGTAAGTAGCTGGATGATTTAGATTCACAACTAGTCGGGATAGGTGGCGCTGCAATCGGGTTTATACCAAGCAACTCATGAACGGAGCGAAATTTTTCCATACAGCCATTTGAAAAAATTGGTTAAGAAGTAGTTTCTCCGAAAATAATTCGAAAAAGTTGAATTTTCTAGAGATATCTTCAAAAAAAATTAAGAATCATTCTTCCACCCAATATAAGTGACAATACGATATTTTTAAATCAAAGGGAAGTCAAAATTTATATAATATAATAAAGCAAGACAAGACACTGTCTGTTCAGTTAGCTAGTTTTTCATAAAATGGTAGCATGAAGCTTTTGTCACTTTAACGTGACATAGACTGTTAATATGTGTGCATCGTGGAAACCCAAAAAGTTTTTACTCGAAAAATTACTTTGTATATCAATATGCTGAAATAACATGTTTAAGAGAAGGTGAAAACAATAGGTATTTGAAACTGAAAATATTTGTTGTTTCGCATTCAACTTTTCCATTTAGTAGATCGTGATGTTTCAATGCTAAGGTGTTGGTAAATTCGAAAAGAATATATTGCCCGAGTAATTATACTTCAGCTTCAATCCATGAAACCATCAACCATATTATATTCTTCCAATTTTTGGATCCCAGCCTTATTGAAAAACGAAAGGACAGGAGAAAAGCCCATTCCAAAAGAGTATGTCCTCAGGAAAAAATAATTCGCCAGAAAATTGTACCATTTTGGTCAATACATTTCCCTTCCCTTGAAGTGGAGTGAGTTTTGTAATTGACCTTCCAATAAAAGCTTGGTAATTTCTCAGTTCGTTGCTTGCATCCTCAAGAGTTCTCTCTACTGTTAACTTCAGTTCAGCTCATCAACGCCCAAATTATTTTGTTGTAGAAATTTAATGAAAAAGCGGCATTTCCTAGTCATATGGAATATAAGCAACTAAAAAAATCACGATATTTTTTTCTCACTCCGCTCCTTTTCTCAGGAAAAATTGATCTAGAAATAAATCGCCGGGCAAATAAGCAAGTACAATTATTTTCATTCAAACGGTTTATTCAGATTTTAACCTCACACACACACACATTTAGTTTTAATGATAAAACCTATTGAAACAA
This sequence comes from Galerucella pusilla, assembly GCA_910591695.1. NCBI lineage: Eukaryota > Metazoa > Arthropoda > Insecta > Coleoptera > Chrysomelidae > Galerucella > Galerucella pusilla. Next base: position 2,309 of record CAJUYI010008312.1, read on the forward strand.
GTGATACAAGAGACTGAAGGACGACTTTTGCTGGAAATGTATTGGCATCTAATTTGATTAGACTGTTTTTCCAGAAAATTTCCCTTCGTGTCAAGTTGAGGGAGAACTGAGTGGTCTACGTTTTGAAACGCTCCGTCCATTCCCAAACTTGAGGTAGTTCACGATAATTTGTAGTTATGAATGACTTGAGGTCAAGGAACTCACCAACGGGCTTTCATCTTCCAATTCCATCGTGTAACTGTAGCCAGTGGTTCCATCTGATCCAAATTTGTAGCCATCGAAACACACTCATTGTCATTCTATTCAACAAGTGAAACTTTAAATTTGGTGTCAAACCTAAACGGTCTTATTAATAAACTCAGAGTAACCTAAGACTAACTTTATCCTATGCTTAAACCATCAGTTTGACAGATACGCTATTAATAAACGCATTTTAGACAGGGAATATGCTACTCCGAGGTTAGTCTGGGACTAACTTTGGTAGTAATTTTAATCTAAGAAAATAGTTAGTTTAAGCTCGAAATAACCTTCGACTAAATAATAAATAAATAATTTTAGTTTTGTTGAACTGTCAATTGTGGTATAAATATGTTGTCATATCGTAATTCGAAATTCAGTTTGTTGTTTCTGTATGATCAGTTCATATTATTATTCAGTTTATTATTATTAATTATATATATTTACAAAGTATTTGTGTTGGTCCAGTAAGTAGTAATTATTTTGCGATGGAAGGAAGATATTATTATTCGGATGATTTGAGAATGATGGAAGGATTGGAAGAAGCAGAGAATATTCGCCCGATCAGAAAAATTAAATGTTATAAAATTCGGACTAATCCCTCAAAAACATTGTTATGAGAGGAATTTGCAGCTATCAAATCAAAAATTAAATATTTTTATCATTTTCCATTTAATTTTTCCTTTTCTTTTTGTTGCACAATTTTCCTTTTCTTTTTGTTGCACAATTTTCCTTTTCTTTTTGTTGCACAAATTTTTCATGGACTTTTTTTTTTTTTTTTTTTCCCTTCGGAGCCGTCCTTTCGCCGGTACCACCTCAGCCTCCTGGGCTTATTGTGGATACTCCTAGTGTTCTGACTACAACCTATTCAGCCAATCCGTTCCCTGTATTAGCTCATACAGGTTCTTAGCTGGTTGATTGTAGAAGTCTTCTGGAGTCATTTGGGTTCTACCATAAAGTTTCTGCCTTCTGTGGTCCAGCGACTCACAGTTGCATAGTATATGCAGAGCTGTTTCGGTATCCTTTTTGCATCTCCTGCATGTAAGGTCTCCGTTGTACAGCCCTATTTTGTTTAGGTGCTCCTTTGTGGGAAAGTGTCCCGTAAGTAGCCCCGTAGTGGTGCGCAGTTTGTTCCTGCTCATTGAGAGCAGTTCTTTCGTTACTTTTTCTGATGGTTCTTTTATGAATTTCTTCCCATGTATTTGCCCAGTCGTATTCTTCCAGTATTTCTTGTGTTGTTCTTTCAATCACCCTTTTAACCATGACCTGGTTAAGCATCTGGGGATGCCCACAGCAGGTTCGGGTCCGTTCATCAGAGTTGACGATCCTACTCTTGCGAGTTCGTCAGCTTTTTCATTGCCTGCGATTCCTTTATGACCTGGTACCCACTCCAGTGTTACACTGTTCCGAGTCGCCAGTCTTCTAAGTTCTTCGCCGCATTCCCATACTAGCCGAGATGTCACCCTATAGCTCTGAAGTGCTTTAAGGGCGGCTTGGCTGTCGCTGTAGATCCTGATCTGCCTGTTGTTGTAGGCTCTCATACTGTTAGCCCTTGCACACGCAAGTATTGCATAAACCTCTGCTTGGAATACAGAGGCGTATTTTCCTAGCGAGACGATTCCTTCATATTTGCTCGTCTTGCTGTATATGCCCGCTCCGGTGCCGAGTTCATTTTTAGATCCGTCTGTATACCAGATCAGTTCATTCGCTCTACTAAGTGGTGGTGCGTTCTCTTCCTCAAGCTCCTTTCGATCTTTGATAACAATCTCGAAGTTCTTGCGAAAGATATATTTGGTAGTCATTTGGTCTGTTGGCATTTTGAAAATGTCATCACCCACCTGCCTTATCTCTGTGTGTCCTCTCCCATGTGCCACATCATGGTCTAGTGCTTTTTCCAGTCGGGTTAGTGCTGCCCTTGCTTCACACATTATGACATAATGTAGTGGAGGAAGGTCTAGCATTGTTTCCAGCGCCGCTGTAGGAGTAGTCCTCATTGCCCCTGTAATGCCAGTGCATGCAAGTCTTTGCACCTTGCTTAGTCTTAGCATAGCAGAGGATTGTCTGGTCTTTGGCCACCATACCAAAGATGCATATGTTATCCTGGGAATGACAACCATTTTGTATAGCCAGTGTACCATGCTGGGTCTTAGTCCCCATTTAATGCCGTAAGTACGTCTGGCAACCATGAAGGTCACCTCCGCTTTCTTGATCACGTGCTGGAGGTGTCGGTTCCAAGTTAAGCCTGGGTCTAGGACAACCCCAAGATATTTTACTTCATCCGACAGTCGTATTGGTTCACCTTGAAGCGTCAGAGGGCCAAGTCCTTCCCTTTTCCTTCTTCTGGTGAACGCAATTATCTGTGTTTTCGAAGGGCTAATACGTAGCCCTTCTTTTACAGTCCAGCCTGTTACTGCATTTAAAGACATCTGGAGTCTGTCTCTGGTTGTACTGTTGTATTTACCTTGGGATAGAATTACCAGGTCGTCTGCATATCCTATGGTGTTGAATCGTCCTCTGTGTAGGGTTCTGATGAGCCCGTCCATGACCAGGTTCCACAGCAGCGGGGATAGTACTCCCCCCTGCGGACAGCCCCTGGTTGCACATACTGCCATTGTTTCCCCCATCAGAGTTGATTCTATGAGCCTGCTTCTGAGCATGCAGTCTATCCACCTGCAGCTCGTGGCATCGATCCCTAAATTCCTCGTCGCCTTAGCTATAGATTCATAGGAGGTGTTGTCAAAAGCTCCTTCTATATCAAGAAAGGCTGCCAGCAGCACCTCTTTGTTTTCCAGCACGTATTCAGCCCTTTTTATGAGTTGATGTAATGCTGTTTCGGTTGATTTTCCCTCTCTGTATGCATATTGATCTTGGTGTATTGGTCTTGAAACCATTATACCATCTCTAATATGTCTGTCGAGAAGTTTCTCAAGAGTCTTTAGCAAAAATGACATTAGACTGATTGGTCTCAGAGCTTTAGCCGTGTCCTGTCCAGATTTTCCAGGTTTTGGTATAAATGTAACTCTGATGCGTTGCCAGGTTCTTGGAATATGCCCCAGAGCTAGGCTGGCTCTGAGCAGTTCACTTACCCTGTTGTGCAGTGTATTTCCTCCTTTTTGGAGTAGGATAGGATAAATCCCGTCTGGTCCCGGTGATTTATATGGTTTGAAGCTGTTAATAGCCCATTCTGTCTTTTCCGCATCTACCACTGCCTTCGCTGTTCGCCAGTCTATCCTGGATGCCCAACGTGGTCTATCCAGTTCTGTCGCTGGAGAGTTCTGTGGCGGAATGGTGGGTATTGATCCAGGGAAGTGTACCTTGAGTAGCTCTTCCAAGGTTTCTTTACCATTTTCAGTATATTGTCCGTTATCTTTTTTGATAGCGTGTATAGTCTGATTAGGGTCCTTGGAGAGAATCTTCTGCAGTCTGGCACACTCATGAGTCTGTTCTATCTCCTCACAGTGCCTCCTCCAGGAGTCTCTCTTGACTTTCCTTACCAGTTTGTTGTATTCAGTTAGGGCCCTCTTATAATCCGTCCATTCTTCTGAATTTTCTTTAGTTCTATTAAATTTCTTCCTTAACTGTCTCCGTTTTTCGGCAAGTTCATTTGTCCACCAGGGCACATTCCTGTTGGATTTCTTCCTTACCGTTGGGCAGTTGTTTTCAAACGCTGAGATAATTGCTTCCTGTGTTAGGTCTGCTGCTATCTCTAGGTCTGTTGTGTTCTTAATTTTTACCATCGTTCGGTCTAAACTGTTAACTAGTTCTGCATTATATGCTTCCCAGTTCGTTTTTCGCGGGTTACGATAGTATTCTATTTTCGGTTCGGTTCCCGAAATTTGAAAGTATATGTGTCTGTGGTCAGAAAAGCTTTCTTCCTCGGACACATGCCAATTACTCACGAAGTTACTTATGTAATGAGTGCCAATCGTGATATCGATAACCTCCTTTCTGTTTGAGTTAGCGAAAGTTGGTTTATTTCCTTCATTTAATACGTTCAAATTGTTAGCCGTAATAAATTCTAGTAATGACTCACCTCTTTCGTTGGTGTTGGTGCTTCCCCAGTTGAGATTGTGTGAGTTGGCATCGCATGCAATGATCAGCTGCACACCCTTCTTTCTGGAGTACTTGACCAGTTCTTCGACTTCCCTGGTTGGTGGTTGTCTGGGGTCATCGTAAGGAAGATAGGCCGATGCGAGAATTGCTTCTCTAGTCCCATTTCCTTGCCCCAGTGTGATGAGGACCGCCGCTAAGTCCTTACAACAAAATTTAGTTAGTGAAAGGGCTTTTATACCTTTCTTAACAATAATGCATGTTCTTGGATGGTCAGAGGTTCTGTCATAAATCAACTCACCAATGCCATTCAGTCCCATAATCTTACCTCTGTTAATCCAGGGTTCTTGAAGAAGGGCCACTTCATACTTCCCTCTTATCACAGTAAGTTCCGCCGAGGCCCCTTTACTGTGATGGAGGTTCCCCTGAAGTACCCTGAATTTCCCCACTCGGCGAGCCCTCCCCCAGGACCCTGAAAGTAAACATGTTGAGCTTGTAGTAAGCTCTAAACTGGTTAGCTGCCAAGGCCCCATGGGAGACCTCGTCAATGGAGTAGGCCAGGATTTGGCCTTTTTCTTCCACCTTTCGACTCAGGAGGAGCCAGCCGTTCACCCTCAGGTTGGCATTTTGCTTCCCCAAGCGTCCTCGTACTTTTTCCTCCTGATCCGCTGGTCCAGGGATAAATACGATGACCCTGGGTCGTCTAGGGAGGTCCTTGGCTTCGACTGCTGTCAAAGCCGCCCCCTCCCATAGACCCTCCAGGCCCCCTGCACTACCCCTGAGCCGGTCAGCTGTCTCCTGGTTTGCGCATGTTAACCACAATACGCCACCGCTGAATGTGGTCCTGATGAACTGCAAGTTCGTGCCACTGCCTGAGGGGGCGGCATCAATTGCATTCACCAGTTTTTCTTGAACCAAGTCTGCTTGTTCTTGGCTCAGTGTTATTTCCGGATGGCGTTTGTCAATAATTGCCATCCGTGTTCCTTTGGCGACCTCGCTGTATGAACCGGTCTGTGGGGGTCCACTCCTCGGTTTTTTGCTCGGTCGCGGTTTTGGAGGGGTCTGAGATTCCGAGCGGTTTCTCTTCCCCTTATTGGTTTTGGGCTCATGTTCCTTAGGAGCCTGCTTTTTGGGCTTCTCCTGCGTCCATGTTCCCTCCGCCATTTTCCTTGCCTTGGTCTGCTTTCTTTTGAAGGCTCCCGAGGTTTTTCTTTCTTGCTGGACTTTTCCAAGTTCAGCAATCTGTTTTGTGATCGTATCAGTGGTTCCGGCTGTTCCCACTGATGCGTCACTTTCGCTTCCGACGATGGTCCTGTCTTCGTCTGAGAGCATGCTCTCTGATTCAGACTTCCCGCCGTCGTCTGGTTTTTCTTTTTTATCACTTGGTTCCATTCAAGTCCCACGAGTAAGGGGGAAGGGGTGTGTCCAACCCTGCGGTGCCCCCTGCACAGGGTTAAGGCTAAGTTACTGCTAGGGTTTCGCCCGTTGCCCTAGAGGAACCGTTCGTGACACTATTTGACCCTAGTGCCATTCATCCCTCAGCACGGTATCTCACACCTTGGATTTAGGTTGGTTCGATCCGCTGTGTTCTGTATAAACAGGGCCACCACGTGAAGGTACACAGACGGTCTTGGGATATGCATCCTCGAAGGTTTGCTAGTCCTTCTCTGCTAGTCCCCTGAGTCGGTAGCAAGAAGCCGACTACTTGGCCCCTTTCATGGACTTGCGTTGCATAGTAATCTGGAGTTCCTCCTCAGCACGCCTTTTTTTGATTTCTTCAATTTGCAAGTGAATTTCATCATGCAAAATTCGGAAATACTACTTTTAACACAAAATACAAACTGAGAGATGATAATAATGAGATAGCTTACTATTTTTGAAATTAATGAACAAAGCACTGACACATGTCACAATAAAAAACAGAACATATGTCACCATAACGTCACGTTATTGGTCAATTCCTACCATAAAACTGTAAATCTTTCTTAAGTCATGTCCTAATCCTGTAATAAGGATAGAGTAACTATTACCTCCTTAGGGCCGGTTTAACAATAGAGATTTATACTAGGTATAGTTATTCTGGGAATAAAGTTGTACCAGAATTTATACCTAGTTTGAAACTAGTTGGTTTTACGATGCTTTTTTACACCTGTATAGCAATTCTAACTCCTAGTATGAATATTTATTGTAAAACCGGCCCTTAGTCGGAGTTTATTAATTTAAACTTTGAACCGACACTAGTCTCAGAGTAACTAGTCTCTGACTAATCTAAGAGTAAGGGCGGAGTAAGAAATTTTTATTAATAAGACAGAAAGTCATATAATCAATGAAAAAACTTTTCCAAAACTTTTGTTGTCTCGACTGTACACTGTACACAGCACACATTTGCTCAAGATCGTCTTAAGGATGATAAATATATCGCTGGAAGCTGAATGGTTGATAAAGTTCTGTCTTCCATCCCAACATTATGATCGAATGTGCTTAAATAGTGTGGAACTCCAAATACACTTCACCAGTTAGTAGATGTGGTAGGATATATGGGGTCCAAGTAATAGGTTGTTGATGCTGACTCAAGAATCATCGAAGGAGAGCTTGGTTTGTGGATTATTTTTCTTATACCGACTATAAGGGTGATTTGAACACTCGTTCGACCTTGGAGAAAGTGACGTTACAAGGTCTGGAATTGTATAGGCAATATTTATCAGAGTCGCTAATTGATTGCTGCTAAGACCGAGGCAATTGCCAAAGTATTCACCGAAGAAAAACCTCAGCTGACAATTTTGTTTCCGTTGTTATGTATTGTATTGTTATTTGACTCACTCTTTGGATATTGTTGTACTTTTCTACACGTACCAAACTCGGATTATTTATAAGCAGAAGTCAGGCATATTGAAACAAAACGGTCAGTAATCATCCAAACAGCAGCAATAACAAAGAGGATATCGATTTCGAGGTCAAATGATATGTCAAAATTCAAAAACTAGGCAAGCAAGCCTCACAAATCCCACGAAAATAGTGGTCTGTCGTATTTACGGTCGTAGGCTCTTTGACGTTACAAAGGAGGTGTTGAAACCACAAGTTGTATATTTGCTTACACTATTAATAATTCAGTTCTTTATTGCCATTTGATATTCCCACCGGCACGCCACTGCTTCCAAGGAATTTCAAAGTCGTTGAAAATAGTTGCTTGTTTACAAATAGTTCCGATGGTTAGGGTGGGCGTGTTTAATAGTAGTTTTTCTACTCTCACACTAGTAAATTCCATATTACCTTCTATTTGGTTACTAAGTAAATATATCATTACGGATACTGACACGTAATGACTAGCACGTAATAAGAAAAATTACGCTTCAGTTCCAGTAATAGATATTTACGTAATCAGTTATGAAAAGAGCGATATTATTCAACAAGCGTAATATTTGCCAAAACGAGCGCTAGCGAGCTCTGCAAATTACGCGTGTTGAACAATGTCGCTCTCTTCATAACGTGTTTACGTACAACGTTTTATCTAATACCGCGCTTCCATAATATTCAATAAAATCTTCAATTACAATGATAATGTTGAAGTGCAATCAAAAGGTGTTAGAAGTATTGTTACTATGATGTATTCACCCAGAAAATTGACTTACTTTAAATAACTGTGTCCTGAATAATGTTTTCAATGTTTATAAATCTCGAAATACTATTGAATTAAAAAAATGGGTTAAATGTACAGTTTAAATAATGAAATAATTGTCAGTTTTGACAGTACCTACCTATTTAATAAATTATTCTGTGAAACTCATGTGGTATCTCTATGTTGAAACATAAACAGTTACGTAAAGTTTTTACATAACTACTTTTCATAACTGATATATGAAGGTTATGAAAAATGTGACGTTACCTAACGTCAAGGAGTGCTGTTAAGTGTCACATTTGATAGCGGAATTAGATAAAACAACAATTTATCACCCAAGCCTAGTCACTCAATGGTTTCGAGTAACCATGGAAACGAGTTAGTAGAGGTTGTTTTGACGTTTAATAATTTAATAAGACTCGCTGTCACTAGCTGTAGGTGTGAATGTACATTTGTTTTAGAGACAAATAATTAAAATGAGCTTATCAACTAGTGAAAACGAACTGAGTAGCACACCACCCAATATTATACAATTAGCCGCGGACACTACTGAAAACATATTGCCAGAAAAGTCAAGAGGAAGATATGAAAATGTATATCGACAGTTTATGGACTGGCGAACAACTAACAATGTAAGTTCATTTTCTGAAAACGTACTCTTGGCATATTTTGGAGAAATCACTAAGAAATTCAAACCATCTTCATTATGGGCAATATATTCGATGTTGAGGAGTACTATAACTTTGAAGAATAATGTCAATATTGAAAATTACACAAAATTTCGAGGTTACTTAAAAAGACAATCCGACGGTTTTAAAAGCAAAAAATCGAAAACCTTACATTCTGATGAGATAAAATAGTAGTTTACCTAACTAGTGCGGAGAGTGATACTTTTCCGCA
>CAJUYI010008313.1:0-11109 GCA_910591695.1 Galerucella pusilla
TGTATTTTGATGGAAGTTCAACCTTATTGAGTTCTGTGAATGTCAATTGTATTAATATAAATACCATTTCCTAAGATTTGGAAAAATGGAAATATTAATATTTCAAACAATACCAACGGCACTTTCCATTTTAATTTATAAATTTGACATTGTTAAATATCGTTCGAATAAAAGTTTTGACCTTACAAACTACTCCTGTCAGATCAATAATAAAAAAATTGACATTTAGACATGATTTAGACCATAGATTTAGACTTCGTTTCTCGAGTTGTTGATGTTGCCACGGTAACTTTAAAATTCGCGAGTGCTAAAAAGTTCGATTTAAACACGCTGAGGCGTGTTTTAAATAGGTAAAATGGTTCACCAATAAAAAAAAATATATTACTCCATTCATTACACGGAAGGAACAAAAAAAAAATAAGATCTTTATTTTTTTAATGAACAGAAACGAACAGAACAATATAAAAAGTAATAAATAGCATGAAAACAATTTCACCAAAATGCAAATCATATTTTGAACTGATCGAGAAGTATAAACGTCACTTTTGACATTTCGCTCATTTCGAAGAAATTTAAATTATTTTATTTCAATACGATCGCGCAAAAAATGGTATAAGCATTTCGAACGTTAAGGGTGATACCGGTCTCCATCAAAATTGCTGTCGACCGGTAAACAACCCTTACCGTTCTTGATACTTAATATACTATATTTGACTACTCCAATCATAGAGATACTACATATAGAGGCAACAAGCCATAGGGCGCTCTGTAAGTGGGAAAGTCCGTCTGAACTCCAGTAAGAGATAAGGAGACATACGATCAAAGGTTTTTCTGTCTTTGTTTGTGTACACAATAGCATACACGCTATTAGAGAAAGACAGCATAAACCTCTCTAATATGCTGACGGGTTCGAAGCTATCTTGTTGCCTCTATTTGTAGTATTTCTATGACTTCGAGCTACTAACCCATTTTAAAATATGTAATTCTCAAATGAATTGTTCCCATTTTTTATATATATTTTTTCATTCAGTAAATTTTATTCATTTATTACATTGGCATCAGTCGGGGGAAATAGCGCCCTTTAGTTTTTTGAATCGGTCAGATTTCTATACCACAAGTCATCAGGTTACAAAATTCATTTAGGCAAGGACGAGCAATGTTCATTTTTCAATTCTTCATTAACGCACAACGTCGGAAGTTACTTTTGTTCCATTGGCGCCCAACGTGGGACTCCAATAAAACATATGTTACATTCACACGTATAAAATCCAACCCAAAAGCCAATAATCTCATCTCACTATATAATATTTTTTCTTTCAGAGATGGGATGTCTCACGCAGCTCGTCGTTTACCCGATTTTCGCCAGAGAGAATTACTTCAAAACTTAACGGACTTGCTGGGAAAAACATTCAAGTCGCAATTCGTATTTCCAGCTCTGGGTCACGACGACCCTTTTATTAAGGAGGAGTTAACAAAAATGTGGTCAAGGTGGTTACCAACTGATTCACTTAAGACGTTTCAATCAGGTCAGTACCCTCAGTAATTTCTATATCCCAATAAACATTTTCATTTATATAATAGTAACCGTAAAGTTATCAGCCCCATTTTATAAAACCGTAATTTATATAAGCTAAGCATAGTAATATTTCTGTAACCCTTATAAACCCTTTACAACACTTAAATGGAGCAATTTGTAAGAGTTGCGAACACCTTTCTTAAGTAACGTTATAAAACCTATAGGTCTATAACAAATAGTTACAGAAATATTCCCGGTACCTTTATAAAACTTGCTATAAAACTTATTCTGGGAAGAGGATGGAATTATATTTAGTTTTATTACTGACTTGGTTACTCTTATAAACTTTTCCTATAGAGTTGTTGGTAACCTTACCATTACTTAATTATTTCTCTGTCAAGTAGTCATCTGTCACATTTCCAATATGTGTTTTCTCTTTTTAGCATACATTGGTTATTATATTACGTTTCTTTTTGTTAATTTCACAATTTTGAACATCAGACAGTATAGTAAATCCTTTTTGTCTCCATGTTTTTATATATTATGATATTATTATGCACTTTAATACTTTTCACATCATGTCCACACATACAGTTAGACCAAAATTATATTGCCAATCATTTTTTACTGTAAATGCTAGCAAGGCATTTCTATAAAATTCATTGGCCTTCCAAATATGTATGATTAAGAAAATTATTATTGAATTTAAAAAAATAATTATATTGATTTTTTAAAATTTGTTTATAAAACGGAATCAATCACGTCATGTTCTTAACATATAATGTAAAATAAGAGTTCAATATGAAGTCAGTTTTCCAAAATTATGTTGAATATTTAATTTTTTATTCCTGTTTATATCTGCGTTTCTGAAAATTATCATGGCGGATAGAACAAATACCCTTATAAAAATCAGTTACCACAATATTACTATCGGTAACACTATAAACACTATATATCCAGAAGTGGTGATTCTATAAAACTTTATAACTACTATAAATCCTCAAGTGTTAGTTGAATGTCACAGCACACCACAAGTGTAGGTTAGAGAACTATTGGTGGTGATATTCAACGGTGAAGAAGAAAAAGAAGACGAACTTAACCTCAAAAAGCTGTGTTTACTTTACTTTCCTCTCTGTGTATTGGTGTTGGAGCCAGACAAATGTTCAAAATTGTGCAAACGAGAGAACTAGGGCGAAAAGTCCCATCATTAACAATTGTACCATCGGCATGGGAAAGAGACGGAACGTTATTTTGGCCTCCAACCAAGAAGAGGAGTCTACTTTCGAAACTAATTCGTGACGGAAATTCAAGACCTGAAACAGATTGGGTACCAAAGCCCTGTCTAAAAAAAAGGCATACTTTTTTGTCATACCAAGCAGCCGATTTGGAGTTGAGTGTGATGATGCAACAAAGTGATAGTGAGATGGAAGCTGCTCTGCCATCACTACCTGAAAAAAGACTAGACAGTCGACAGAGGAAAGAAACTATTCTGTAAAAACGCCTAGAAACTTTCCGGCAAAATTTACTGCTGTACTTGATTTTTTTTTTCAGCTATTGATCATAGTTATATTCACAATAATAATGTACCTATACACAGAGTTGAATCAGACCACTACTATTTGAGGTTAACTTATTACTGAGAAGTGAGAACACAAAGAGCAGATAACCTCAGTTACCCAAAGTTTCATAACGTATTTATTAAATAGCTTGTTACTAAAAGTTTCATAACGTATTTATAAAAGAGCTTTAGTATCTAAAGCTTTAAAACGGCAAACAACGATGCTATTATAAAACTCAGAAACCATTAGTTTTATTACGGAAGTAACGGCAAACCTTATATAAATTTGTTTTATAAATTGAGGTAACTATTACTTCAAGTTTTATAACACAGTTATATAAATAGTTACAACACTTTATTATAAATCTAGAACTCACAGTAATGGCATAATACCCTGATAAACCTAATTTACTATAAGTGTTGCGATAAAACTTCAAAGCATTTCCTTATATAATTGTGTAACCTTTATAAATACTTTATAAAAATATCAGTTACTATAAGTCACGAAAATTGTTTATTGGTATTTGAATTGTTAATTTTTTTGGTATAGGCCAGGAAGATTTTCGTACTGCTGACGAATTTAACTTTATTGCTTTCCAACGAATCTAACACGTCTTAAAGCTGTTTCCGCCCTCTATCAAATTATGGAATTATATGTTAAACAATATGTTAAATATGTGACTCATTCTATTTGACAACGAAGAACCTCCCAAATAATCTTTGGCATTGTTAAAAAATTACTTTTGCCTGATGAATAAAATGTGTTGTAATACTCAAAGCTGTTGATAAAAATGATTGTGTCGCTGAACGTCGCTCAAGCTAGTGTAGATTAATAATTAATAAATTTGATGTACGGAAAGGCCTGAGTAAACAACTGAATAATTGTCGAATATTTTCAAATTGAGGATAAAAGGTTTATCTATGTATGAAGAGTGTTCCATTAAGTAAGAAGAATGCTTCAACGTTGAATAGAGATAGAGACCCAGGAGGTCATTTTTTCTTTCGTTATTATTTACCTATAAATTGTATGAGACAAAAACTTACTGGGAGTCAATTTAAAAAGTGGGAAAATGGTCTGGTTTTTACGAAGAAGATCACTGGATAGCGTTAATCTAAAAGAACAGATCCAATTTTCTCACACCAGTGGTATGAAAACAAATTATATTGACATCAGCATCGAAGTTTTCCAAGGTACACAAAACTAATTAAAGAAGTCACTTGTTACGTGATTTACCGAAGAAACGAAACTTTTAAATAGGCTAAGATCGGGACGATATCCAAAACGTAATTTATTTTAGAAACATTGTAAGGTATTTAATTATCTAAGGTATTTTAATAGCTAAAAAAGTTCAGCAATAGCTTCTCCTATTTACGGGAATAATGAAAAAAAGTTTATATGTTTAAAAGTATTTTGATGTTATAATGGTGTCAAGTTTTCTTTTAAAGTTGAAATTATTTTACTTAAAATTCTGAAAAACTGTAAAATTCGTCATTTTTTCAAAGATTCATGGCATCCGCATGTTTTTTCAAGTTATAGTGTCGAAACTTTGTAGAAAGCAAATCCTTTGTACACACTTCATGTGCGCGTTGAGCAGGTAGACTCCGTTCTACATAAAGCCCGGCTCTGACGGTGCAATTTCGTCTCTGCAAAATTGCATGCAGTTCAGGTGTTCCTACCGTACAACTTATCAATGCAATCGAGTTGCACCAAAATAGAACTGGTTCTAATTGTATGCCATAAGTTGCAGCAACTTGGTAACTTTTTTAGTGACTTTTTTACGCAAACCTAAAACTTCTGTTGGTATAATTTACTGAAATGTCAGTTACGATGTTATCTTTGTATCTGTGCTTTATATCAGAGACAACCTTGTATGTTATTTATTTCTCCATGTTATGTTATTAGATTCTTTATTTTCCTAAAAAACTGTTGCTTTTATGGATTGTGTAAACTGACACATCCAAGTATCAAGCACATGATGGCTACCTTTTCCAAATCCATATATTTGTTGCCCTTTTAGAAAAATTGAGCAATAAATCGCTGTTTTGAAAATTTAAATTTATCATTTATAAAGTTGGGTTATGGTTATCTTTTGATAAAAATTTGATGACTATTTTGAATATTGGCAGCAATATAGTATTTCCCTAAGAAATTGCTGCAATAGTATGAACATGATGTGAACAAGAGGAGTTGCGGCGAGAAGTTGCTGCAATTAAGTTGCTTGATGAATTGCCCCGTCAGAACTGGGCTTAAGACGAACCCAATAGAAGTCTAGAAGTTGCAGTCGTATGAGCGAAGAAGATGCACATAACAATATCTGAACATCAATAGCAGTCAAAGCCTTGGGCCTTATAGAGTAAGATCCCAGAGCGATAAGACATAACTTATTTTCAAAGATGAAATGTTAGGCTCTCAGTAGCATATCGTGTGCTTCGAATACCTGTGTGTTTGTGGAACTAGCCTAAGGGCACCTGGGTGAGAAAGGTAACTAAAAATAAGAGTTACTCAACTTAACTTTGTATGGGTCATTCGCACCGGTTACAATTAAACGTTAACCACGAGATCGTTTTTCTCCGCTCATATTTAAACTACTGGAATGACTCGGGAGAAAAAATACTTATCGTCAAAACCAAAAATGATACCAACTAATATTAAACGCATAGATCAAACTGGATCAAACGACTGCCGTTAATTCCTGACAAGATCTTCTTTTTCAAAAAAAGATTTCAAGAATTGAGGCGTTGTCAAATAGAACCTCCCACTTAGTTGAGGTTAACCAAGTTCCACTCAAATTATAAGTGTCATAAGTCATAAGTATGACTTTTTAGGATAATCGGTGCGAATGGCCCTATGTCTGATTTTTATATATGTTTTGTAGAATAATATTCTAAAGCAGTATTTTAAGTGTCAGACACTTTCCATGGACCAAAACTTTTGTCAGACGCTTCAAATAAATAAACTTTATTTATTTCCACATGTCTCACTTCCAAATATGTTATCAAGGCAACTATTACCAAGTCACATGTCCTCCAACAGATCCGAACTATACTGAATACTATACGTTGTGCATGAAAGGCACATACACATTAGACTGAGTTATTGTGAGTTAATATATGTATATAACAGAAGGGGAACCAAGTTACGAGAGACGTCTCACTTGCTCTGAAACGCCTTGATAGTGCTCTCGCACTTATACTCCCGGCTGATAATTTTTATTTTTAGTAGCTGTCCGGTAATTACAATTGGTCTGACTAACCAAATATAACTAAGTAACAGTTGCCCTGATAACATATTTGGAAGTCAGACATGTAAAAATAAATAAAGTTTATTATTTTTTTGTGGTGCGTCTGACAAAAGTTTTGGTCCATGTAAAGTGTCTGACACTTATAATACTACTTTAGAATATTATTCTACAGAACATATATAAAAAACAGACATACAAATTTAAGTGAAGTAATTCTTATTTTTAGTTACCTTTCTCACTTGATACCTGCCCAGGTGCCCTTAGGATAGCTCCACAAACACGCAGGTGTGCAAAGAACACGAGATGCTAAAATTTCATCTATTTGAAAATAAGTTATGTCTTATCGCTCTGGGATCTTGGACTATTAGGCTTCGACCGATATTGATGTTCAGATATTGTTATGTGCAGCTTATTCGCGCATACGACTGCAACTTCTAGTGGGTTCTTCTTATATGAAACGGAGTCTACTATTAGACAATTACTTTGGTTGCAAATGCAATATATTGTTGAAGGTCTTAATGCATTATAAATAGTCCGATTTTGAATTTGAAAAATAAAGCAAGACAACGTATATTTATTTGTTATCAAATGCTCCAAAACGCCTGGAACACAAAATGACCGAGCGCCGCCGGGAAGTAACTCAGTACCTAGTAAGATAGAGGGGATCAAGAAGATACATACCTACGAATGTGATGGCGCGTGGTGTTACCAGTCATTTACGGCGGTATACATATTGCATTTAAAAGTAATTGTCCCATTGTGCCTGATATACACAAATACAAAAGGCCTAATTTCTATAGAGTAACTTGAAAAACAACGAAAGGATAAAAGTTTGAATAAATGACGAATTGTCCAGTTTCTCCGACTTTTTTTTCGCTCCTGATCGCTGGAATAAGCGTTGTACTGAACTATGATATAAAACAATTTAATTTGTTGAAATCTAAATTATATTATTTGAACCTATGCTCAACTTAAAGTTTTTCGCTAACACAGTAGCTTTCGCGAGCGAGGGGAGTCAAAAATATATCAGGTTCGTACTACGTAATATCTTTCACATGATGAAACAGTCCCTTTTCTACTGGGATTTTTGTCCACCGATTGCCCTATTACAAATCATAATTCACTCCTCTCAGTCATAAACATCCTTCAAAGATATTGAAATTGAAAATATTTACTCAAATAAGCTTATAAATCCTTCCTCCATTATTCAAACAAAAATATAATTCCATAAGTTGAAAAGCACATAAATTCATTATATTATATTCTTATTAGAAATTGCACGGATTGTGCATCTCTTTTTGAACGGTATTAAAAATTCTGGGAAATATTTTATCTCAGTTTGAATAATTCCTAATAATTGAAATGGAAGCCAACGACTGTGACAAAAGGCGAATAAAAGGAGATGAATATCATTTTGGGTTTTAATATCTGAATTTGGATGGCCGAAACTACGGACTGGATTTAAATGTTTTGCCGCTATCCGAAGTGATATTGATCATTGTTCACTAAAGTGAAAAAAGTGACGACTTACTGCTATAATTTATTTATTGACGTGTGAAAGAACTTTAAAATTGGTACTAATTAACTTTGTTAACCCCGTCAGCTACTACAGGGTGATTAAATTAGTTCCAATGAGGTGTCCAGTTGATCTATTCCACTGCTACT
Source organism: Galerucella pusilla (assembly GCA_910591695.1). Taxonomy (NCBI): domain Eukaryota; kingdom Metazoa; phylum Arthropoda; class Insecta; order Coleoptera; family Chrysomelidae; genus Galerucella; species Galerucella pusilla. The sequence goes on from CAJUYI010008313.1 coordinate 7,982, forward strand.
ATTATTGCACTTTTTATTCAGTCAATTATTTCAAGTAGTTTATCATGGATAACTCCCCATCGATCGCCTAGTACACGAAATCGCCAGGCAGTCGCACCGGCATGTAGACCAAGCAATGAGTAGATATTGTTTACAAAAATCCTAGAAGAAAATGGATAGTGCCATCCTATGAAAAACATTGTGTAGTATAATTTGGATATGTTCTGGACACGCACATGTTTTTCAGTGATTTGTTATAACTATTCAAAACGACCCACTGGTGGCGTCACTGCCCTCCATTTTAGTAAGAAACCGTATTAACCCTTGAGTCGAAGACGGCTCAAAAACACCCTCAGGCTCTGGTGCAAGTGTATACGGGCGCAGATCTAGGAGAGAAATTTCAACCTCTCCAGAATTCTATGAATCCGTATTTCTGGCGAAAATTCACGCCATTGTTTTGTGTGTGGAGAGATTAGAGCAAGCCAATCTCCTACATAGAGCGATAAAAATTTCCTCTTACAGACAAGCGGCGTTGGAAGCACTAAGCTCTCACCGTGTAACGTCGAAATTCAATTTCGGCTGCCAAATAAAAGAATCTTCTCAACAGAAGAACTCGATGAAGTATTGCTGGTCTGGATCCCTGGCCATTCTGGCATGGATGGAAACGAGGAAGCAGACTGTCTTGCAAGAAAGGGTGCCGCACGTGTTTCTATCGGACCAGAACCTACTATTGGCATCGTTATAAGTTTTGCAAAACAAACACTAAATATCTGGACACCAAGAAGAGCTTCAGACTTCTGGCATAATTCACCAGGATTGGCTCATTCATAGGCTTTTATACATCCTTCGAAGAATGTCTTCAAACAAATGTTAGACTATAGCAGGGATGACCTACGTTGTCTAACAGGCCACTATCACCTGAATCAACATATGTTGAAACTTGGAATGTCAGAAGATGAGACTTGCCGTCTTTGCCTGGAGGATGATGAAACAGCAGAGCATATAATTTGTGCCTGTTCCGCCGCGACTCGAATCAGGTATCTGATGTTTGACAGGGTCTCTCCATCGCCCTCGAACCCGAAATATCAATCACCAAATAAACGAATCGGCATTGTTAAGAAGCTGAATTTGTTTGGTGAAATCTGAGTACGTGTGAGCCACAATAGACTCTTACGAGTCGCAGTGGAGGGCCTTATAAAGCCACACTCCACACACCACACGCCCAACCCAGCGCTAGAGTACTAATGTATCGTAAAATTCACGGCACTCCGTTTTGTATTTATGCGAATGTTGAAGCTGAGCGTAGTAGTACCTTCTTAGATAGTCTTGTATTCCACATTGTATTTGGTCACTACCTTATACAGTGTGGAAACCACTTATGGAATAAAATTCTTTACATAATTAGTTTAAAAAATTATAAAAAATGCCGAGACACGTCAACTTTTGAATCGAGTTGTGCGTTATGTAAACATAAATGTAAATGTACAGGGTGATTCACGCAAGTATGCCATAGTCGGTGTTGTTTTTTTTTTAATGAAACATTCTGTATATTTGCATATTTTTGAAATCCTCTTTATGAACCGATTCCAACAAACTAAATAATGAATGGTCAATTATGAATTATACAAGGTGAAATTTTTATTTTTACAGTTATTAAACACATACATAAAATACCTGATGTATTTGATTTTAATACATCACAATAAATGCTCAAAATGTTCTCCACCTAGTTGTTGGCAATAATCTCCTATAGAACTCCTCCTTAACTTTGTTTAAAGTTTGAGGTGAAATATTCCGTGTTTCTGTAGTTATCCTGTCTTCGAGGTCTACAATGCTAGTTGGCTGTGTTGCATATACTTTGTTCATGAGATAACCCCACAGAAAAACAGAAAAAAATCAAACGGCGTAAGGTCTGGCGATCTAGCTGGCCACTCAATAAAACCTCTTCGTCCAATCAATTTATTGGGGAAGATCTCATCTAAATAAGTTCTTACCATCAAAGCATAATGGGGTGTTGCTTCGTCTTGCTGGAACCAAACATTTTCATTTGGTAAGCTAGGATCTATTGCGTTGGGATATAAGTTTGCCAACGCAGGAATAACTTCATTTCTAAGCATATTTTAATATTTTTCAGCTGTCAAATTTCTATCTATAAATATAAGACCAATAATATGGTCCCCTATGATACCGGTCCAAACGTTCACCTTTTGAGGGTACTGAGTATGTGTCTCACGCATCAGATTAGGATTCTCTGCTGACCAATATCCACAGTTGTGTCGGTTTACCTCTCCATTCAATGTGAATGTTGATTCGTCAGAAAAAAGAATGGTAGCAAGAGATATCTCATTTATGTTCAGCTCATTCATCAATCTTTCGCAGAAATCCATTCTACGATCTGGATCGTCTTCTGTTAACTCCTGCACAAAAGTTAATTTGTAGGGATGAATTTTTTTCATGGAGACATATTAGAACAGTTGTATGACTAACATTATTTTCACGGGCAATTTGACGTGTACTTGAAGCTGGATTCTCTTCGACACTTAACAAAATATCAACTTTCACATCATCTTCAACGAAGTGTGGTTTTCTTTTCAATGATGTGACATGTCCAAGTTCTCTGAACTGTGCATGAATTTTAGACACAGTACTACGTGAAATATTAGGCAATTCGGGATACTTGTGATTAAATAAGCTTGTCACTCCAACTTGACTTCAGCAGTTATCCCCCTACCCGATCATCATTAAAATCTAAATTCGGTGAGTCTCAGTTAAATATTTCATTGTTATGTCGACAAGGAAAGAGTATTTGACAAAGATTTTACTTTTTCAGTATAAACTGTCAACACATCAACAACTGACAGAATAGAAAAAAATCCACATTATTATTTACCGATTCAAAACAATCCACATTATTTACCGATTTTGTCTAATTATTGGCGTTTCAAGGCAATTTTTGGGTATTTATGATAAAACTCATGGGCGTAGCAGGTTTTGTTTAATATACAAATACGTCCAATAATTAGTTGGTTTAGATTTTTGATAAATCCATATTTAGCTAATAAAAAAGTACCAATATTTCAAGTGTAATAAATTATTAATTTCAAAATTTCACCCTTTATAATTCATAATTGACCATACATTATTTAGTT
>CAJUYI010008314.1:0-11108 GCA_910591695.1 Galerucella pusilla
TTCATTATTGTGATATTTTAATAAAGATAAATCACACGTCTGCCTTTTTTCCATTTCTTCCAACGTAATGTGTTAGAAGGACTCTAAAAATCGATCGATTTGGGACAAGTACTAAAAATGGCACTAGACTTGCCAAATTATCCTGGACTGCGCATGCTTTCGATCAAGAATATTGCATGTTGCATGAAGAGTTGCGAACTGTAAAGCGGGATTTATGAACATTTTGCTCTTTTATTCACGCCTTTATCTCTGACATTAAAGGAGTTACACGCGTTTAAGAAAAACAATGGATTTTCATTTTAATTTCGCTAAAAAGTGATGACTACCAATAAATTTCCAATTCCTATCGAAACACTCTGTATATAAACAGTATCACAAAATGTTTTAAGTGAGTCGCAAATATCTCGTTCAACTTTTACAGTGTCTCGCGTCTGATACTTTTGTTCTTATACTTCCTCGACTCATCTAAAAGCTTAATCATCCTCTCTCCTCGTCCACTTATCTGATTCTTAATTTCCCGTCTTTCTCTATCATCGATGTAAAGTTTTCTGTTGTTCTCTCGAGGGTCGCTGCCTTTGTAGACATACAAGATCTTTTTTTTATTATTATTATTGTTTTTTGGTTTAATTTAAATTGGTTCGAGATTTGCGGTAGGTTTAAGCCGAAATAAAAAAAATAAAATGGAGATTTAGGTAGACAGAGATGGAAATTTTTAGTGATGGAATCTATTATTTATATGGCAACGCCAACGGTGAAGAAGTAACTCGATCCTCAAGGCTTTGGAAAAATAGTTATGGAAGTGGAAAAAACTAAATATTAAATTCACAATCTTATTGAGCCTCAATAAATTCGCTGAAGCTCTACAATTATCTCCAAACTGAAAAAAGAATCTGAGAGAATTCGGCCCATAAAGACGAGAACTCAATTATCAATTTTTTCGTTATTTGTTGTTGCTTTTATTAAAACCATAACAGAAAAAATCCACTCTGTATAAAGATCTAGTATGACAGTTTAAAAAAACCTTCTCTCTCACCAAGTAGTCCGGACCTAATCTAACGGCACTAAAAATCAATAATACGGGAGGTCAAGCATCGGCTTTCTGCCCTGGAAATGAATTTCTTAACCTTTCAAATAATGTTGACATCAAAATAAAACATTACATACGTACGTACACCTTGTGTTACTTTTTCCATTGATTAATCGAGTACGCTGTTGCCGTGACACTCTTTTTACAATAAATTGTTGGATTAACCGATCGAGAACGGATATATAGCTCCGTCGAATTTCCGGAATCTCCCTATCTTGAGAGTAGTATCAACTTAAGGCTAGAAAATAATTGCTGTGAACAATTTTTTTTCAAAAACTCCAAGTAACCAATTTTATTCTTATTTTTTTACATATTTGTACTCGAACTTTTTCGCAGTTTATGTAATAATGTTCCACTCCACAGTATTGCCCTTGTTCTCTCGAAGGAGATACATTTTTCTATCTTCTGTAAGTTCCTTGTGGCATTATTTATTATTTTTTCAGTTCAATAATGATTTTTATGAACAGAATTTTGGTCTTGCCATGGGCTCTTGCCTCTCACCAATTCTATCGAATATTTACATGGAATATTTTGAAGCCAAAATAGTAATAATCAAAAATTAAAACCAATTGTCTGGTTAGGAGATATGTAGACGACATTTTTGCAATATGGCCTTATGACTTAGTATCTCTGAATGATTTCTTAACGTATATAAATGAAGGAGAAAAATCTATAAAATTTGAAATTGAAATTGAAAATAACAATTTTTTGCCATTTTTAGACGTTCTTATCAATAAAACACCTACAGGGTATGAAACAAGTGTTCATCGTAAGTCAACACACACTAATAGGTATTTGAATTTTGAATCAAATCATGCTATAAGCGTTAAAAAAGGGGTAGTAAAATCTTTATACGATAGGGCCAGAATCATTTGTTCTAATGATAATCAGTTCACAAAGGAGAAAAATCTACTAAAAAATGTCTTAAATGCCAATAATTACCCGGCAGAATTTGTAAATAAAGAAATTAAGAATATAGAGAAGGGCTCATTGTTAATACCCCATAATAATAACAATAATATTAATAATTCAGCTAACATAATTTTTAAAAACTTGACAAAACCGTATGTTAGGGGTTTATCAGGAAGAATTAAGAAAATTGGTAATCAATTCAATATTCGAACCAGCTTCAAGTCTAACTATACGTTGAGATCTATACTAACAAAAACAAAACCAAAAAAAGAAGAACAATCTTCAAAAAATTGCATATATATCAGATATATTGTGAATGCGACAAATTCTATTTAATAGGTGAAACATCTAGACCATTGAAAGTCCGAATAAGTGAACATAAAAAATATATCAAAGATAGGGAGTTCTTTAAGTCAGGTATTTGTAAACATGCTTGGGAAGAGGGGCGTAAAATTCAATGGGATTCGACAAAAACAATATTGAAAGAGCCCAATAATAAAAGACGGGAAATCAAAGAAAGTGCTTTAATACAACTAAATGCAGATAAATGTGTAGCTAGTATTTCAGCCGAATGTAGTCAAATTTGGTTACCAATGTTAGAAAGAGAAATTTCCAATAATCAATTACCTGCGTTATCAGGATAGCATGATAAGTTTTTATCCAGGTTTTTTATGATTTATCATTTTAATCGATACACACTTCAATACACAAAATCACCAAACTTATTCATACATATTTTGAAAACAAAAATAATCATACACAAAAAAGTAACAACAAACACGTTTTATTAACAACATTTCCAAAATAAGCGAAAAAAAGCGCTATCCCAATAAAAACAGTTCCTGGAACGTGCACTTCACTGGATTCCATTTCTAGTAGACTATCATATCTTTGGAATGTCATAAAATGGAATATTTATTTCACATTTTACCAGAGATGTGATCTACTATGGATGGACCTCAATAAAATTTGACAACAAAGTTTTGTAGTCTCAAACTTCAAAATATTATTGATTGTCTTGTTGTCATATCTTTTCGTTGTGTCAGATAGGGACCAAAAATTATTTTATCATTATTTAATCTTGACAAAGGTAGCTGGAACGCTACCGAAACGTCGAAATAAAAAAATAAAAAAACATTATTGTGGTTTTCATTCCCAAAAAATAAGGGAAAAAATAATACATTTTTCTATTTCAAACATAACCGATCTGTACAATAGATGGGTCACCATCCGCATTCGTCTAATGTTTTGTCTGAATCCACCGAGATGTACAACCACTTACTGCAGTGTTTGCTCTCTTTGCTAGGGCGTCTGCTGTTCCATAGCTTAAAATACCCTTGTGTCCCTATTGTGGTTTGCTAAGGTTTTGAGTTTCTTAAGGGTGTTCCAGACCAGTCTAGATGTGATCCGAGGCATGCTAAAGATTTTAGTGCTAGCTGATTATCTGACAGTATAAGGATCTTTTGGCTTCAAACACGTGGCGCAAATTTACCCAACATCGCACCGTGGACTCCCGCTACTGCCTTCAGGTGTTTTAGCATGAAGAAAACTTTAGTGTTATTTCACAATGTAATTTTTCAACTTCTCAAACCTATTAATGACATCTTTTCAAGATTTTCAAATTCAATTAAGTTTCTTGGTCTGTATATTATGTGGAAACGTTGGAAAAAAAATATCCTTTGTTTGTTTTGCCATTAGATCTGTGTTTAAGCAACTTGATTTTTCTACTGCTTCAACAACTCACTACTCTTTGTTCGAATCGTACCATCGCTATGGTTTGCCTTTCTGGGAGTCTTTTAGTTTTCATATAATCAAATCTACCTTCAAATTACAAAAAAAGGATTTTTGTTACATTTTTGGCTCAAGTAGTAGGGCGCATTGCAAGTTTTATTTCAAAAAAATTCAACTCTTTCCGCTCTATCCTTTGGTTTCGTTTGAAAACACTTTAATAATTTAACTGATAGACTAACGCATAGTTATTCCACTAGAAGAGAGAATTTCTATCTAGAATTAAAATAGGATAAAATTAAAATGGGCGAATACATTTGATTAACTCCAAAGATCGACTAGGGCATTTCTGCATGGAAGACTCAATTATTCAGTGGCAGAATTCTACAATCTACCCAAGGCTATTGAGTAGCATTAGCATAATTCAGTATTTACTATCTGTATCTGTAGAGTAGGGAGGGTGAGTGTGTAGGCTCACAGCACTTGAGCCACATGTGACCCATTGTACATCCTCCCGAGGAGTTGTCCTCATAGGTCATTGTCCATCCTGTCTTTCTCAGGAAGGTGGACAGGTCACTAGGAGACATCTCCTTTATATCGGCAGGTGTAGGCCAAGACTCACCGAACACACACTCTCTTATTGACGATAACTCCGGACACTCGCATAAGACATGCCTGACAATTTCATCTTCCTGTTCACACATCCTGCATAGAGGTGTGTCCACTAGCCCCATAGTATGGAGGTGTTTACTTAGTTGACAGTGACCAGTCAGAAATCCTACTGTTAAACGTAGGTTTTTCTTGGTCATCGCCAAATATTTCTTCGGCGCCAGCTTCCCAGGGTCGCCCAGGGTGATCCTGGCAAAACTGCATCCTTTGATTCCATCCCATCTCTTAAGGGATTGAGCATGGGTGTAACGTTTGGCTAGTTCCGCAATTGTCGAAGTCGTTAGGCCGTAGGTGTCACTGGGTCATAGAATTTTTAGTCCAGCGGCTTCTCTGGCTAAAGAATCAGCATTGCGATTTCTTTCACTCCTGTCGTGCCCTTCAACCCACCTCAGGATAATGTTGTTATCTGCCGAGACGTCAGCTAAATCTTGGTGGCACTCTAGTACTAGCCTCGATATAAAACGTTGTCTGTTCAAGGCTAATGCGGCTTGTCTACTATCAGTGCAGATTATTATGTTTTTGCCAGAAATTCCTCTTCTGGTTAGTTCTTTTGTGGCAATTGAGATACCAGCCAGTTCTGTTTGAACCACGCTGGTATTGTGTTTCCCATTCCCCACTTAATATTGAGGCTTAGTGCTCTCGAGTAAACTCCACAGCCTGAGCCTTCTTTCATTTTTGAACCATCTGTATATATGCGTATTGCATTTGCAGCATCTGGCTCTGTGTTCTGTTTTATTTGAATGTTGTAGGGTTTGTTAAACAAAAACCTGGGTTCAATTGCATCGTTGGCTGCCTGCAGCAGAGGTAGCGCAATGAGCGCTTCCTGCCATAGGCTCAACCTCAATTGGCCCATTCCTACTTCGGGGTTTACACCAGCCGTGCGCAATCGTACCATGGCCATTAACGCAACCTCCTTGACATGTAGGTCCAGAGGGGTCAGACCAGTAATTAGTTCCATTGCTGCGGTTGGTGCTGTTCTCATGGCTCCTGTGATGTTTAAACAAGCCATTCGTTGTATTTGATATAATTTTTGGATGGCCGTTGCTTGTAGAACCTTCGGTCCCCATGCAATTGCTCCATACGTTAACATGGGTCTTATTATTGCAGTGTAGATCCAGGGCGACAGACTCCATGTGGGTCCCACTGTCCTCCGACACTGCTCATATGCCACATATGCTCTTTTTGCTCTGCTGTGTAGATGAGAGTTCCATGGTAGTTTCCTGTCGAGGGTAATACCAAGGTATTTCACCTCTTTCGAAAAGTTTAGTTTGCTTTTGAAGTTTTCGGGAGGTTTCAAACCCGATAAACTTCTTTTCCTGGTGAAAAGGACCATCTCAGTATTTCTGGGATTGATCGACAGTGAGTGTTCCTTACACCATTTTTCAATTAATTTAAGTCCATCCTGCGCTCTATCGCACAGTGTGTTAACAAATTTGCCAGTTTGCAAGATAACTATGTCATCTGCGTATGCAATTGTGTAGAATCCATTGTTGTTGAGGTGATTAATCAGGGTGTCTAGGACTATGTTCCACAGAAGGGGTGATAAGACTCACCCTTGTGGACATCCCCTCATGACCAGTCCTCTTACTGTGATGTCTCCTACATATTGTATGTATTATAATACAGGGTGGCCCAAAAGTCTGGAAACGGTAAATAAACTCATTAACTGCTAGTCCTAATTGTACAAAATTTGGGCTACACCTATTTTAGGATACGGAGATTCCACATTTGACATTTGCAGTGCTGTCAGATTTGCCATTTATCTTATATATATTATTCGATACTTTTGGAATTTTGGAATCTCCTTTTTAATACGAGCTCAACCATTTGAAAAACTATAGCTACTAATTATATATGATAAACGGCAAATCTGGCAACATTGCAAATATCAAATCTGGACCTTACGTATTCCTAAATAGGTGTACTCCAAATTTTGTACAATTAGGACTAACAATTTACGAGATAATTAACCGTTTCCAGACTTCTACCTTTCGGTGTAGGAAGATTTCTCAAAATTTCAAGATTCAACAAAAATTTTCCATTCTTTCCTATTTTTTGCTAATTGTTTTGCTTCTGTAATTGTTTTTCCTCTTTCCTTCAATAGTTTGGCTATGTTGTTATCCCAGGATTCTTTGGGTCTACCTCTGTCTCTTTTAACAATCACCTTTGCTTCCCATACATTTTTAACTAGTCTAGTATCCTCCATTCGCTGTAGGTGTCCCCACCAGTTCAGTTGTCTGTCTTCTGTATAATCTAGCATGGACTTTATTTCTGGCTCCTCTCTTATGTCTACATTCTTCATTCTATCTCGTTTTGTTATTCCTTCCACAGATCTCAGGTATTTCATTTCTATAGTTTGTATTCTACTCTTTATTTTTTGGTCCAATACCCACGTTTCGCTGCCATAAGTAAGTATCGGTCTAAAAACTATTTGGAATACTGTCATTGTGGTTCTTTTTGAGATTTCCTTCTTATTAATAAATCCTGGTTTCAGCATGTGGTAAGTTTTTATGGCTTTTCCTGTTCTTTCCATAATATCCCTATCTTGTTTATCAGTGCTGTCAATTGTTGTTCCTAAGTATTTGGAGTGGGTAACCTGTTGGATTATACTTTCGTTAATTGCTATATTCAACATTGCTTGATTTTTTGCTATCATCATTGTTTTCGTTTTATTTGCATTTATTTTCATTCCATTCAATTTTAGAGTTCTATTCCATTCCATATGTCTATATTTTTTTAAAGACCTTTCTCTGTATTGGCCATTATAACTTGATCGTCTTCAAATGCACATTCACGTATCTTAACTGGTCTAAGTTGCTTCATACCTACAGAAAGTTCCTGTGTATCTGTTTTTGTTTGCTTTATTATGTGGTCCATGAAAATATTGAGTAAAGTTGGGCTTAGAGCTCAACCTTGTCTTAATCCCTGTTTTGTCTCAAATGTTTCAGATGCTCGGTTATTTTTGATTATATAGTTTATGTTTTTTCTGTAAATACTTTTTATTACTCCTATTAGTTTCTTATCAACTTTCTTTTCTTCTAGTATGCCCCATATTTTCTTTCTACAAACTCTATCAAAAGCTTTCTCCAAGTCTATAAAGGAGAAGTATGTCTTTGTTTTGCTAATTTATGTTTTCTCTATGATTTGATTAACTGTAAATATGTGGTCGTGTACACATCTTCCCACCCGAAACCCACTTTGTGCTTCATCCAGTGTTGGTTCTATGTGCATTTTTATTTGTGATATTTCTTTCTCTGAGTTCTGCGTATGTTTTAGCTAACTCCTTTTCTCTTAACTTGTATGCTTTTATTGTTTCGTATATTGATTGTTTTTCTTTATATTCTTTATTACTTCAGTTAAGTTTGTTTTTCCTTTTAATTTTTGCTACTACCATGACGTAATGATCAGAATTTATTTCCGGTCCTCGCATTACTCTTACATCTTCTACTAAATTCCTATTATCTTTTTCTACAAGAACGTAATCGATTATAGATTTTTCTGTGTTGTTTTTCCCTTGCCTTGTATACTTGTGGATTTCTTTGTGTTGCAAGAATGTATTACTGACTATAAGATTATTTATTTTACAATATTCTATTATTCTTGATCCATTATTATTTAATTTGTGTTCTCCATGTTTTACAATTTCACCATAATTTATTTGGTTTTTGCCTACCCGTCCATTTAAGTCTCGTACCACATATATATTTCCTTCGACACTCTTTATTACGTCATACATCATTTCCCAAAATTTATCTTTTTCTGCTGCTTTCTTTCTTTCTTTCTTTCTTTCTTTCTTCCAGAATGTTTTTCCCACTTTCTTAATCATTTTGCAAATCTATCATGTATGACTCCTGCTGCTGCTCGTTTTTCTTTCTCCACTCCTGATTATACTCTGCATAATCAATTCGTATATTATCTTATATCTTTTATTATTACTATAGTACTTATACTCGGTATTTTTATATACCTACAATACCCAAGTCAGGCAGTCAGGAAGAAACGGACCTGAAACTGATATAAAAAAAGACAAAGAAAAGCTTCATAGTCATAAAAATTCTACAATTTAATGGAAAAAGAAACATAATTTAAAAATAGATGAAATGCGAAAATAATAATTGAGAACAAAATATCAACAGATAATAAAAATGGGGACAAAAACAAACTCTATTAATTTGATAAAATACATTGCAACCGTAATTTGTTCTCTTAGAATCATTGAGCTGCTAATCATCTATATTCGGTTGAACATCCAATTCTCATCACAGTCAAGCTTATATGCAGCCACAACGAGCGAAGCATGGGGCAGAAGGTTGCATATGGCTTCCATTATACCGAAGTCGGGTTAGGTTGGATTAGGTTAGGGCACAGACAGGCACGCCTCTGATGTTTTGATAGGTCCAGTTCGGCTTATTCTTGCTTTGATCTGTATTTGGTCAATCCACCAGACTGAGGCTCAAAAAGTGACGTTAAATAACTGATCTGTTTTTCAGTTTTCAGTTTTGTGCCACGTCGGAAGTCGCCATGCGATAATGTAGATTTCCACTTTTACGAACTGATAAATTGTTTTCGTACTTTTCCTGCTTTTGAGAGATGCATCCAACAAAGAAGCAATTTCTAAAGGCACTTATATGAAAACTCTCAAGACACAGCTAGATGTTCTTCTTCTTTAAACGACAAAATGGCAAAAATAGTGTGGCGTGTAGCCGTCTTCATTTTGATCGTTGCTGCAGAAACACCTATGACATCTGACAGTAGGAAAACATGCATGCTGCTTGCGATATAGGCCACACAGTATTACCATATTTATGCGGATGATCTGGTTATCATATCAGAAGGCAGATTCAATACTACGGTCAGAGAGCGTATGCAACAGGCTCTGAACATAGTAACGAAATGGACGGAAGAGGTGGGTTTAACTATAAGTCCCACCAAATCGAACATAGTACCTTATACCAAAAGAAGGGACCTGGTGGGATTGGGACCACTATTCCTTCAAGGTACGGAGATGCCAATGGTTATGGATGTTAAATATCTCGGGGTGATTATTGACTCGAAATTAACTTGGACCAAACAAATGGAAAAAGTAGTAACAAGATCGGAAACCACATTAATGATGGCAAGACGAACTTGTGGGAAAACATGGGGGTTGAGTCCGCGAATGATACACTGGATATACAGTTTAGTGATTAAACTCATAATAACATATGCGTCTTTGGTCTGGTGGAGAAAGACGACACAAAAGAACGCAATGATGAGACAAGGCAAGGTGCAAAGACTTGCTTGTCTCAGTATTGCAGGGTGCATGAGAAGCACGCCAACGGCAGCACTAGAAGCCTTATTTGGCCTTCCTCCATTACACCTCGTGATAATGGGGGAAGCAAGGATGGCAGCAAAATAACCTGAGCAACAAGATAGTTAGATCAGGACACATATCCATTAAGGACATCATAAGTGGAGCCATTTTAGATATAAAAACAGACTATATGGCCACTAAGCTTCTCCCCAGTCCCAAATATAAGGTAAAAACACCTCACGGAAGGGATTGGCAAGACCCAAGCAGACTGAAGCTTCCCCGAGGAGAAACCTGGTACACAGACGGGTCACAGACTGGGGAAGGGACAGGAGCAGGTGTGTATAGTGAAATGAGAAACACAAGATTCTCCTTTTCACTAGAACTATCCTAGAATGTGTTAGACTTAACAAATATGGGACTGACACTCATAGGATAAACATACTAACTGACAACTGGATGGGTGGACTCAATGTGGGAGTAGAGTACAATAAGCCAACAGGCTGCAGTGCTCTCGGCATCAGAACGGCCTCCAAACACACACAAAAAAATATAATGTTTGTTCAGCAGAATGTGACCGTACTATTTATTAATATTAGATTCTGAACGATGAGCGTCACGAAACATGAATGAATAATTGAATTTTGTGCAGTGATAAGGCGTCTCTAGAGAATGAAGGACAGCATTTTGTTTATGTGGAATTGTTTGAAAAAATAATGGAAAGATTAATGAGACGATATTTGCGACCTTCGGTTCGACAGAGGACAGGCTTGACATATTTTTGAAATAAAAGCCAAAAAATATAACCTAATTTATATACATTTTCAGTCATGGAGCTATTTTTCTATAAGTCAAGTAAAAAGACACACAATTTTATTGGAATGCTCAGGTGAGCATGAATTAAAAAAGAGCATCATCATCTTCCTACTGTGGAATCCAGGATACCTACACCAAAATTTATGAGAACAAAATAGAAGATGTACCACTGAAGAGGGGTTTGAATACATTTTTGGTGTCCGTTATCCATCACCAATATAATATTGGAAAAAATAGATCCATACATATTTGCCACCTGTAAGCAAAATACTACCAATACACCATTTCATAACTTTACCTATTTTCTTCACACTTTACACATCAATTTTCAATTTTCCATTAAACCAGAGCGAATTTAAGGAAATTAAAAGTGCCTTTGAACTCATTTTTCAACGACCTTTCCAAATCTGTTATTGGAACTTTAGTTCTTTACGTCAGGTTATGTTTGAGCGACCAGGAGTCGCGACGCAAAAGATCTGACCGTTACGCGTTACGTTACGCTACGTTATGTTACGTTGCTTCGTTATATGCCTTGCTTGCGTGCTTGTGCTCTCTCCTTAGTCTCTCTCTCGTTTACGAAGCAGCGATTCATATGCTCCGGCCGGG
>CAJUYI010008315.1:0-11105 GCA_910591695.1 Galerucella pusilla
GACGGGTCAAATTGGTTGACGCCGAACTTTATTTTGTATAAACAAGGGATAACTGTTCTCACGCAGTACAGCGGGTGTAAAATTTGCCTAATACAAATTTATCGGTGAGAAAAATGTGTTTTCGAACATACTGCCCGCGACAACCAGGTTACTAAAATTGACATATTATTTACAACTTAACTAATTATAAAAACTACTGTACAAGAGTCGGATGAGAATAAAAGGGGGTCAGTCTTTTGCATAAACTGGTAATACCGATATTTTTGTGATGGGCCGAGTGTACTGACTTTCGCTAGTTTTAAGGCGAACCACACGAACCCGGCCATCCTTACCAGGAATCGTTTCAATTACACGGGCTAGTGGCCAATTGAGTGGATGGGACAACTCATCTTTTACTAAGACCAGATCATTAGTTCTAATGTTATCAGTGGGCCTGAACCATTTGGGTCTATTTTGGAGACGATTGAGATAATCAATCGACCATCTTTTCCAAAACTGTTGCTGAATCTGTGTGCACCTTTGCCAGAACGATAAAGTGTTTTCTACTCGACTAGATATGTCTTTGTCAGGGTATGCCGTTAAAGGGGAGCCTATCAGAAAATGGCCAGGAGTGAGGGAATTGAAATCATTGGGATCATTCGACAAGGGGTACAGGGGTCTAGAGTTGAGTATGGCTTCTATTTGCGTAAGGATCGTAGTGAATTGCTCAAAGGTGTATGTTTGCTTTCCAACAATTTTGTGCAGGTGATTTTTGGCGCTTTTAATCGCCGCTTCCCAAAGCCCTCCCCAATGGGGAGATTTTGGGGGTATAAATTTCCATTGTGTTTCCGTTTTGGAGAGAAATTCGAGAATGGGTTTGGAGGAAACCGGAGACAGAAAGAAGTCGCGAAGTTCTTTGAGTTGGTTTCGAGCACCAACGAAATTAGTAGCATTGTCGCTATATATCACGGAAGGATGCCCACGACGAGCTATAAACCGCTTAAGAGCAGCTATGAACGCGTCTGTGGACAAATCAGACACGAGTTCCAAATGAACGGCTTTGGTAATCATGCAAACAAATAGTGCCAAGTAAGCTTTTACAATTGGAGCTTTGCGTAAGCGATACGGTTTAACCATAAAGGGTCCCCCAAAATCTACACCAACTTTAACAAAGGGCCTGCATGGAGATATTCGATCCTTGGGTAGATCCGCCATAATTTGTTGAGACATAATGGTATTGAATCGATGACATGTTATGCAATTTCTGATAATGCGTTTCAATTCGCGGAGACCGTCCATTGGCCAGTAGCGTAGCCGGACGCTGGAGAGGACATTCTGGGAACCACTATGTCCTAAACGAACATGCTCATGTTTTAGTAAGAGAGAGACGGTGTAATTCTTGGAAGGCAACAGTATGGGGTGTTTCTGTTGATACGGAATATCAGCATGCGATAGGCGTCCACCTACTCGCAAAATTCCGTCGGTATCTAAAAATGGTTGAAGTGAGAGAAGTTGCTTGTTTGATAATGTACCACGAGAGAGAGCTTTAATATCGTTGTAGAAACAATGCGTTTGGAGGTTCTTAATAATTAACAAAGTAGCATTTTCTAGTTCATTTACCGATAAAGAACCTGTCAATTGTGCACTATTGTTTTTTGAGTTATGTACAAACCGTAGAATATATGCTACTGTCCTTTGAAGCTTAGGGAAAGTCGAGAACTTTGACGAGAGCTTGGGCCAAAATTTTTCTTCAATTACAGTGGAGGTGAAAATTTTCTTTTTTAATTCAGGAGGATCCTCCATGGGGCGGAATTGGGCAAAGTCACTCAATACAAGAGATGAGTCTTTTAGAAATGAAGGACCGTTGAACCAAAGATCTAAATTGTCGAATTTTCCACGTGAAAGCATGTCTGCAGCATTGAGTTCTGAACGAATGTAGTGCCAGTGGAATGTGTTGGAGCTCGAGATCTCTTGTATCTGTGATACACGATTGCTCACAAACACATTCCACTGCGAGGGATGTCCCTTCAACCAGGATAGAGCGATTTGAGAATCAGACCATAAATTAACTGCGTGAAATTGAATTATTGGTCTAAAAATTTGCATAATTCGTTGAGTGAATTTGGCTAACAGTAACATTGCACTGAGTTCTAATTTGGGAATAGTCAGCATGTTTTTCAATGGCGCGACTCGGGATTTGGCACCCACCAATGCACAATGGATGGTACCATTTGCATATTTGGAGAGGAGATATAAGTTACAGCCATATGCCACCGAACTGGCATCTGAGAATCCATGAAGTTGACATTCTATGGGATTTTCATTGATAAATAAATACCGCGGAATCTCAACGGAGGAGAGAAAAGTAATACTATTTACAAAATCGTTCCAAGCTAAAATGATGGACTGATCAGTAATTTCCTGATCCCATGAAAGTTTGTGTAACCATGTGCGTTGCATTAATATTTTTCCTTTGACAATGACGGGGTTGACTAATCCTAGAGGGTCATAACACTGTGAGACAGCTGATAGTATTTTTCGCTTAGTAATGTGAGCTTCCAGTTCAAGATCTGAAGGAGTAGAGATTTGAAACATGTCGTGAGTTGGATTCCACTTAAGTCCTAGCAGTTTACATGACATTTTATCAAAATTTAAGTCTAGATCGACCGCTTGAGCCTGCACTGGTTCTTTATGGAAATCTAGAGAGTTTGAACGAAATTTGTGGAGCGTAAAACCAGATGCACTTAGACACTTGTTTAATTCGGAATGCAATAGCTTCAGTTCTGACAGGGAGTTAGCACCTGACAGTATGTCATCCACATACGTCTGCTTTAATAAGGCGTCTGAAGCACGAGCCAAAAGGGCGTTTCGTTGTGCAACATCTTGAAGTACGCGACATGCGAGATATGGAGCACATTTTTGTCCGAAGGACACACTAGTTAATTCGATGCATAAAAAGTCATCATTATGAGAATCTCTCCACAATATATTCTGTAAGAAATTCTGTTTAGGATTTGTAGAAATCTGCCTGTACATTTTCTGTATATCAGCTGTCAATACGTATTTGAAAGAGCGAAAACGACATAATATGTCGAACAGTTCGGGCTGCACCTGAGGACCTTTGAGAGATATGTCATTGAAAGAGAAAGAGGAAGTCGTTTTACAGGAGAAATCGAAAACCACTCGCACTTTTGTGGTTTCGCTTTGTTCTCTCAGAACACATAAGTGTGGCACAAAATATTTATTTTCGTTAGAGGAGTTAGTGAGAGCTAAAGGAACAACTTTTCCATGTCCGAGAGATATGTATTCATCGATGAATTGTTTGTATTCTGAGAAAAGAACTGGGTTGCGAGCGAATTTTCTTTCGAGCGATTCGAATCTACGTTTTGCTATTAAGAGAGAATCTCCAAGTTTTTTGTGAGCATCAGATTCTATGAACGGAATGTTTACTTGATATCTTCCGTTTTCCAATATTTTGGTGGTGGACGAGAATATTTCTTCGGCCTTTTCTTCTTCAGCGGATAAAGAGCGAAAGGCGCAGCTTGAATCAACCTCTTCCTGACTCCAAAATTTCTCAAGCAATAAGTCAAGTTGCACGTCATTACCATGAGAGAGTGAGTTGGGTTCATTTGCTGAAAGACTACTAACCAAGAAGGAATGAGAGTGTACAGGTGTCAGAGATTGTTCCTTGACGCAATTTTGTGGGACAGTTCCAGATATAACCCAGCCTAAATGAGTGTTAATGAGCGATGGAAGTCCAGAACCCAAGTGTTTAATACCAGTTTTGAGGATTGCATAATAAATGTCGCAACCGAGGAGCATATCTATGTGAGAAGGTGTGTTGAATTGACTGTCAGCTAATTTTGACAAAAGCTGTGAGGGAATCTTAAACCTTTCGACATCCAGAGCTATCTGAGGAAGGGGATGAGTAATTTTAGGTAAAATTGCGCATGAAACTTTGAATTTTTTGTTTTCTGCAACTTGTGACAATAAGGTGATATCTATCATTTCGGTTACCGTGGTGCTGCCTTCTAAAATACCGGAAACTTGTAGATTATGAGGATATATTTTGTAGCCTAATTTTTCAGCTAGAGAATGAGTGACGAATGAAGTTTGACTGCCATTGTCCAACAGAATTCTAATTAAAAATGGCTGTCCTAGTTTTGGCTTGACATAGGCCTGTGCGGTGGCTAATAAAACATGAGAATTTTTAGACGAGAGAGCGGTCATCGAGGTGGTAGGAATATGTGAGATTTCTAAAGGAAGTTGTGAATTACGATCCACGGAAGATGTGTTAGGAGAGTTAGATTGAGGACTATCCGCTAAAGGTGGTGTATTGACCACTTGAGGTATAGCATTAGTACGTGAGTGTTCTAGATGTAACAAAGTGTGATGTTTTTTCGTACAAATAGTGCATTTTTTGGTAGAGAGACAAGTGCGGATTGAATGTTTATTTCCAAGACAGTTAAAACATAAAGATTTTGATTTCACAAATTTATGCCTATCTTCAGGAACTAGAGCAGTGAAGTTGGGACAAGTATATATTTTATGGGAGGTGTTCCTACAAAATAGACAGTGAGTGGCGTTTTGCGCGAAATTAAACGAGTTTAATTTTTGACTGTCGTGAGTATTAGGTGCCGTGTTTGTATGCATTGAGACCTGTTGCTTAGGTGTAAACTTTGGTTTATTATCCTTAAAATGGGACGCGTGCCTGGTTGTCTTTGTTTCTGAGTGAGACATGGGGAAAGTGACATTTTCCAAAATCGTGCATTTCCAATCTAAAAAGTCTAGGAATTTTTTTAGTGATGGGAGAGACCCTATTTCGCAACTTTCTTCAAACGTACGCTTCGTATTGAAATCTAGCTTACTTTCTAGTAGAAATATTATTAAATTCTCAAACAATACTTCGTGTGATATATTGAAATTCTTTAAGCGTTCGAGCAGAGCACGCGTGTTTGTAGCAAATTTTTGCAATTTAAAGTGATCACATTTTATTAAAGATTCTTGATCAAATATGTGACGAAAAACTGAATTCAAGTTTAATTTTTTATTGGTGTATCTCTTATTTATTAATTCAATAGCTGTGGTGAAGTTTTCGTCACATACCTGAATATTGTCGATGATTTTCAAAGCATCTCCTTTCAAAAAGCTTTTGAGGTAAAAAAGTTTTTGGCTATCACTAGAGATTTGTGCATTGTTAATAATTAAAGCATTAAATAAATCAAAAAATGATGCGTATTCAAGGGGGTTAGAGCCATCAAACGTGGGTATGCTAATTTCTGGCAATCTCACATTATTTTGGGTGTTTTTTGAAGAGCAACTCGGAATCGAAGTTCGCGGAGCTGATTCAAACCTTTCAAGAGAAAACTGAAGTTGCGATAGAGTGTCAAAATATTTAGTTTCAGTTTCTTCCCGGTTTTCGGAATCTAAGTCATTCGAGGTGTCTGAATAATAATCAATATTGTCTTGAGCATCTGAATATTTGGTGAAACTATCTGTGAGCAAACCGATTCTATTGACCAACTGATTTTTGTCAGGTAGATGGTCGACATTTGCAGCGAACCAATTTGCAACGCGAGTTATACAACTTTTAGCTAAAGATCTAGCTTTTTTATATTCTTTGAGATCAGTACTCATGTTAAATATCTAAGAGAATGAATGCACGAGGATCAATTAGTACTGCCAAAAACTTCTTACTATAGTTTGAGATAACTTAACTAAATCATTCAAATACTGAGAAACGAGAGACAATAAATAATAACTAAATCATCCAAATAATGAAAAACGAGAGACAATAAATAACGCTAAATAGTAATAGTGACGAGAATTAAAAGCTTATAAACTTTGCACTTTACACAAGAGTTATAAATACCTGTCAGTCACAAACCCTTGCACTTTTTTTGGCGGTGATCCAGAAGATATCCAGGTGTAGACGTGGTGAAGAGAGAGTCCGGGCGAATCTTGAGATGTGATGTCGACTGATAGAGTATAGGCGATTCCGAAGATGAGGTGAAGAGAGACTTCAGAGATGGTGAAACGATGCGATGAGGAAATGTGATGAGAGTTCTGTTGTGTCCGAATTGTTAATTAATTCCGGTGTCTACAGCATCCGGCTCGAAGGACCATGTTTACGCAAGTTCACGTAAGCTGTTAATTAGCGAACTATATTTCCAATAATGATTGAATAAAACTCGAAGTCGAACACTATTTATATATTACACAGAACTACAACTTAATGATTAACATGAAAACGTTTCGTTTGGTTGCGGAAATTTGCTACTTTCGATTTGCTATGACCGATATAATGGAGAACTACCCCACTAGAGTTACTTTTTGTGAAAATTACCGCGTGACCACTGGAGCTAGAACTCAACGTTGGAGCTGAACTGAGCTACTTAAAGTGACATTAACAACTGTGCTTTTAAATTGATGTTTTCTCGTAAGAAAGCTCGCATCAAACATAAAAATATTGAGAGTGGCAATTTTCTCACGATTTTGGAAAACGACGGTATTATGACACCCGTCCTTCTGAGAAAGGTCTTAAGTGCACCAATATAGTTATTAAATTCTTAACTTCTAAGAGTCTTTTTGTGACGGGTCAAATTGGTTGACGCCGAACTTTATTTTGTATAAACAAGGGATAACTGTTCTCACGCAGTACAGCGGGTGTAAAATTTGCCTAATACAAATTTATCGGTGAGAAAAATGTGTTTTCGAACATACTGCCCGCGACAACCAGGTTACTAAAATTGACATATTATTTACAACTTAACTAATTATAAAAACTACTGTACAAGAGTCGGATGAGAATAAAAGGGGGTCAGTCTTTTGCATAAACTGGTAATACCGATATTTTTGTGATGGGCCGAGTGTACTGACTTTCGCTAGTTTTAAGGCGAACCACACGAACCCGGCCATCCTTACCAGGAATCGTTTCAATTACACGGGCTAGTGGCCAATTGAGTGGATGGGACAACTCATCTTTTACTAAGACCAGATCATTAGTTCTAATGTTATCAGTGGGCCTGAACCATTTGGGTCTATTTTGGAGACGATTGAGATAATCAATCGACCATCTTTTCCAAAACTGTTGCTGAATCTGTGTGCACCTTTGCCAGAACGATAAAGTGTTTTCTACTCGACTAGATATGTCTTTGTCAGGGTATGCCGTTAAAGGGGAGCCTATCAGAAAATGGCCAGGAGTGAGGGAATTGAAATCATTGGGATCATTCGACAAGGGGTACAGGGGTCTAGAGTTGAGTATGGCTTCTATTTGCGTAAGGATCGTAGTGAATTGCTCAAAGGTGTATGTTTGCTTTCCAACAATTTTGTGCAGGTGATTTTTGGCGCTTTTAATCGCCGCTTCCCAAAGCCCTCCCCAATGGGGAGATTTTGGGGGTATAAATTTCCATTGTGTTTCCGTTTTGGAGAGAAATTCGAGAATGGGTTTGGAGGAAACCGGAGACAGAAAGAAGTCGCGAAGTTCTTTGAGTTGGTTTCGAGCACCAACGAAATTAGTAGCATTGTCGCTATATATCACGGAAGGATGCCCACGACGAGCTATAAACCGCTTAAGAGCAGCTATGAACGCGTCTGTGGACAAATCAGACACGAGTTCCAAATGAACGGCTTTGGTAATCATGCAAACAAATAGTGCCAAGTAAGCTTTTACAATTGGAGCTTTGCGTAAGCGATACGGTTTAACCATAAAGGGTCCCCCAAAATCTACACCAACTTTAACAAAGGGCCTGCATGGAGATATTCGATCCTTGGGTAGATCCGCCATAATTTGTTGAGACATAATGGTATTGAATCGATGACATGTTATGCAATTTCTGATAATGCGTTTCAATTCGCGGAGACCGTCCATTGGCCAGTAGCGTAGCCGGACGCTGGAGAGGACATTCTGGGAACCACTATGTCCTAAACGAACATGCTCATGTTTTAGTAAGAGAGAGACGGTGTAATTCTTGGAAGGCAACAGTATGGGGTGTTTCTGTTGATACGGAATATCAGCATGCGATAGGCGTCCACCTACTCGCAAAATTCCGTCGGTATCTAAAAATGGTTGAAGTGAGAGAAGTTGCTTGTTTGATAATGTACCACGAGAGAGAGCTTTAATATCGTTGTAGAAACAATGCGTTTGGAGGTTCTTAATAATTAACAAAGTAGCATTTTCTAGTTCATTTACCGATAAAGAACCTGTCAATTGTGCACTATTGTTTTTTGAGTTATGTACAAACCGTAGAATATATGCTACTGTCCTTTGAAGCTTAGGGAAAGTCGAGAACTTTGACGAGAGCTTGGGCCAAAATTTTTCTTCAATTACAGTGGAGGTGAAAATTTTCTTTTTTAATTCAGGAGGATCCTCCATGGGGCGGAATTGGGCAAAGTCACTCAATACAAGAGATGAGTCTTTTAGAAATGAAGGACCGTTGAACCAAAGATCTAAATTGTCGAATTTTCCACGTGAAAGCATGTCTGCAGCATTGAGTTCTGAACGAATGTAGTGCCAGTGGAATGTGTTGGAGCTCGAGATCTCTTGTATCTGTGATACACGATTGCTCACAAACACATTCCACTGCGAGGGATGTCCCTTCAACCAGGATAGAGCGATTTGAGAATCAGACCATAAATTAACTGCGTGAAATTGAATTATTGGTCTAAAAATTTGCATAATTCGTTGAGTGAATTTGGCTAACAGTAACATTGCACTGAGTTCTAATTTGGGAATAGTCAGCATGTTTTTCAATGGCGCGACTCGGGATTTGGCACCCACCAATGCACAATGGATGGTACCATTTGCATATTTGGAGAGGAGATATAAGTTACAGCCATATGCCACCGAACTGGCATCTGAGAATCCATGAAGTTGACATTCTATGGGATTTTCATTGATAAATAAATACCGCGGAATCTCAACGGAGGAGAGAAAAGTAATACTATTTACAAAATCGTTCCAAGCTAAAATGATGGACTGATCAGTAATTTCCTGATCCCATGAAAGTTTGTGTAACCATGTGCGTTGCATTAATATTTTTCCTTTGACAATGACGGGGTTGACTAATCCTAGAGGGTCATAACACTGTGAGACAGCTGATAGTATTTTTCGCTTAGTAATGTGAGCTTCCAGTTCAAGATCTGAAGGAGTAGAGATTTGAAACATGTCGTGAGTTGGATTCCACTTAAGTCCTAGCAGTTTACATGACATTTTATCAAAATTTAAGTCTAGATCGACCGCTTGAGCCTGCACTGGTTCTTTATGGAAATCTAGAGAGTTTGAACGAAATTTGTGGAGCGTAAAACCAGATGCACTTAGACACTTGTTTAATTCGGAATGCAATAGCTTCAGTTCTGACAGGGAGTTAGCACCTGACAGTATGTCATCCACATACGTCTGCTTTAATAAGGCGTCTGAAGCACGAGCCAAAAGGGCGTTTCGTTGTGCAACATCTTGAAGTACGCGACATGCGAGATATGGAGCACATTTTTGTCCGAAGGACACACTAGTTAATTCGATGCATAAAAAGTCATCATTATGAGAATCTCTCCACAATATATTCTGTAAGAAATTCTGTTTAGGATTTGTAGAAATCTGCCTGTACATTTTCTGTATATCAGCTGTCAATACGTATTTGAAAGAGCGAAAACGACATAATATGTCGAACAGTTCGGGCTGCACCTGAGGACCTTTGAGAGATATGTCATTGAAAGAGAAAGAGGAAGTCGTTTTACAGGAGAAATCGAAAACCACTCGCACTTTTGTGGTTTCGCTTTGTTCTCTCAGAACACATAAGTGTGGCACAAAATATTTATTTTCGTTAGAGGAGTTAGTGAGAGCTAAAGGAACAACTTTTCCATGTCCGAGAGATATGTATTCATCGATGAATTGTTTGTATTCTGAGAAAAGAACTGGGTTGCGAGCGAATTTTCTTTCGAGCGATTCGAATCTACGTTTTGCTATTAAGAGAGAATCTCCAAGTTTTTTGTGAGCATCAGATTCTATGAACGGAATGTTTACTTGATATCTTCCGTTTTCCAATATTTTGGTGGTGGACGAGAATATTTCTTCGGCCTTTTCTTCTTCAGCGGATAAAGAGCGAAAGGCGCAGCTTGAATCAACCTCTTCCTGACTCCAAAATTTCTCAAGCAATAAGTCAAGTTGCACGTCATTACCATGAGAGAGTGAGTTGGGTTCATTTGCTGAAAGACTACTAACCAAGAAGGAATGAGAGTGTACAGGTGTCAGAGATTGTTCCTTGACGCAATTTTGTGGGACAGTTCCAGATATAACCCAGCCTAAATGAGTGTTAATGAGCGATGGAAGTCCAGAACCCAAGTGTTTAATACCAGTTTTGAGGATTGCATAATAAATGTCGCAACCGAGGAGCATATCTATGTGAGAAGGTGTGTTGAATTGACTGTCAGCTAATTTTGACAAAAGCTGTGAGGGAATCTTAAACCTTTCGACATCCAGAGCTATCTGAGGAAGGGGATGAGTAATTTTAGGTAAAATTGCGCATGAAACTTTGAATTTTTTGTTTTCTGCAACTTGTGACAATAAGGTGATATCTATCATTTCGGTTACCGTGGTGCTGCCTTCTAAAATACCGGAAACTTGTAGATTATGAGGATATATTTTGTAGCCTAATTTTTCAGCTAGAGAATGAGTGACGAATGAAGTTTGACTGCCATTGTCCAACAGAATTCTAATTAAAAATGGCTGTCCTAGTTTTGGCTTGACATAGGCCTGTGCGGTGGCTAATAAAACATGAGAATTTTTAGACGAGAGAGCGGTCATCGAGGTGGTAGGAATATGTGAGATTTCTAAAGGAAGTTGTGAATTACGATCCACGGAAGATGTGTTAGGAGAGTTAGATTGAGGACTATCCGCTAAAGGTGGTGTATTGACCACTTGAGGTATAGCATTAGTACGTGAGTGTTCTAGATGTAACAAAGTGTGATGTTTTTTCGTACAAATAGTGCATTTTTTGGTAGAGAGACAAGTGCGGATTGAATGTTTATTTCCAAGACAGTTAAAACATAAAGATTTTGATTTCACAAATTTATGCCTATCTTCAGGAACTAGAGCAGTGAAGTTGGGACAAGTATATATTTTATGGGAG
>CAJUYI010008316.1:0-11105 GCA_910591695.1 Galerucella pusilla
CGAATGAACTGATCTGGTATACAGACGGATCTAAAAATGAACTCGGCACCGGAGCGGGCATATACAGCAAGACTAGCAAATATGAAAGAATCGTCTCGCTAGGAAAATACGCCTCTGTATTCCAAGCAGAGGTTTATGCAATACTTGCGTGTGCAAGGGCTAACAGTATGAGAGCCTACAACAACAGGCAGATCAGGATCTACAGCGACAGCCAAGCCGCCCTTAAAGCACTTCAGAGCTATAGGGTGACATCTCGGCTAGTATGGGAATGCGGCGAAGAACTTAGAAGACTGGCGACTCGGAACAGTGTAACACTGGAGTGGGTACCAGGTCATGAAGGAATCGCAGGCAATGAAAAAGCTGACGAACTCGCAAGAGTAGGATCGTCAACTCTGATGAACGGACCCGAACCTGATGTGGGCATCCATCCCCAGATGCTTAACCAGGTCATGGTTAAAAGGGTGGTTGAAAGAACAACACAAGAAATACTGGAAGAATACGACTGGGCAAATACATGGGAAGAAATTCATAAAAGAACC
Organism: Galerucella pusilla; assembly: GCA_910591695.1. NCBI lineage: Eukaryota > Metazoa > Arthropoda > Insecta > Coleoptera > Chrysomelidae > Galerucella > Galerucella pusilla. Next base: position 540 of record CAJUYI010008316.1, read on the forward strand.
ATCAGAAAAAGTAGCGAAAGATCTGCTCTCAATGAGTAGGAACAAACTGCGCACCACTACGGGGCTACTTACGGGACACTTTCCCACAAAGGAGCACCTAAACAAAATAGGGCTGTACAACGGAGACCTTACATGCAGAAGATGCAAAGAGGATACCGAAACAGCTCTGCATATACTATGCAACTGTGAGTCGCTGGACCACAGAAGGCAGAAACTTCATGGTAGAACCCAAATGACTCCAGAAGACTTCAACAATCAACCAGCTAAGAACCTGTATGAGCTAATACAGGAAACGGATTGGCTGAATAGGTTGTAGTCAGAACACTAGGAGTATCCACAATAAGCCCAGGAGGCTGAGGTGGTACCGGCGAAAGGACGGCTCCGAAGAGGAAAAAAAAAAACCCAGTAGCTTTCTCAAACGGGTGAAGGTATAATGAATTTTTCAATTTTTACAGTGCCTCAATACTGAATTTTACGGATATTGACGAAAGTATTACAATCTACTTACATGGAAATGAAAAGCAAAAAGTGTCTAAATATTATCGGATTAACAAGTTTACTTGGATATTCATTCACAACAATCTTACCGGAACCTTTTTAGGTAAAAAGGTTTAATAAGGGAGAATTGTTGATATCTATTTGGTCGTTGAGAAGATTATCTGAATATTTGTTTTTATTCATCTGAAGAGTTGTATTACTAGAATTTTGAATGTATCATTATTGAACATTTTCAACTGTAAATATTGCAAATATATGCGCATATTTCGAATAAATAAGAATACATGTCCCACCCGATGGTCATTATCACAACAGATGCTATAAATCTTTGAAATATTGAAGGATCAACATAAAAGGAGGTTAAAAAAGTACCCAACAGCTTGAATAAAAATGCTTTAGAAAGTAATAGATTCAGTCAATTAAAATTTAATATTTGTCAATTTTTTCAAAGGATATCCAGCTTCCATTTTCTACATTCCAATCTCCGCATGGCCCTATTGGAATTTCCTTTTTTACACCCTTTCATATCCCTATCTAGGTCAATAAGAATCTGTGTCCCGGTCCCGGTCCTTAATGTTATCTCCCGCTGAGATTACGCAAGCTTGGCGTTTCTTTTACGACAGTATCGTATCCTATAATCTTGAAAGTCATCTGTGCGTCATTAATCTTGAATATGCATACGTCAAAATACGAGGAAGTGCATTTAGATGTTAGACGAGTATCTACACGAAAAAAATTAATTAGAAATAAATGAGTTCCGTCTAAGGTCAGTATGGCCAACAAGAAGTGATTCTTATGACAAAAATGACAGTTAATGTCTATCATTCAAATCATGAGATTTTTGCAGATTTTCTATCATTGCGAAAATCTACATTTCTTTATTGAAACAATGTTTACACACCCAAAGAAAAATCATGAAATTTAAAATAACGTTTCAGCTGTGTTCTCAACTCATCGGAGGCCAATAATTCTAGGAACTTTTGACAAGTCACCATTTCATTTCTGTAATTCTATCACTATTTATGTCAAATGTCAGTTATATGTATTTTTGCTGATATTCGTTTAATCGTGTATGTCCAAATATCTTCTGTACGTTCCTTGTGGCATTACTTATTTTTATTCTTCCTATTATCTTTATTCTTTTTTATGTCGACGTTTCGGAAGCGTTCCAGCTACCGTTGTCAAGATAAACTAGTAATGAAATAATTTCAATCTAATAAATATCTAATAACGCTCAGACATTTTTCGATTTAAAGAGAAACTTATTTGAGCAAATACAAAAGAGAACAAGATATAGTGACAATAGGAAGAACATGGAGAAGCGGTGAAGATTCTCATAAAAAGGAAGAGGAGATTGTTTGGGATATAATATGCAAAACTTTCCTGTTTTAGTGGAAATAATTATTGCCAGACGATAAGGAAGCAAATAAAAAAAGAAAGAAATAAAAACCGAGTAATCAAATAGGTCAAAGAATAACAAAAAACAGATTTATTGAAAATACTGCAAATGACGCAATATTTAGGAGCTGTTGCTTTACACAAAGACACGCTCCAAAAATTTGAAGCTGTCGCCTTGTATCATGATCCTTCATAAGAAGAAGAAAAGAAGAAAATACTCATAGTCGTATGGATGGTAGAATATAGTGATAATAATAAGGAATTACAAGGAATGATGATAATAATAAGGAATCAAAAGGAAAAGTGGGAAATATATATTTGTTTGTGGATAAAAGCCAACAGATTTCACTTTTAATTTAGTTTATGTACTAAGGATATATTTCACAATTAGTGAGAGTAAAAATCATGGGAAACAATCTGCTTATAGCAACAAAGGAAATTTAAATGGAAAAAAGTGCTTTTTATCGCATAACTTTTGTGTTAGTATCGATGAGATTCGTTGACACAGTGAGTTTTTAATCATCTGTGCTTACACAGAACGAAAACGAGATTCAATACATTTGAAATGATTTACGAAGAGGCTTTTGACCTTTTTCCGTCTTCACACCCAACAAAAACAATGACTTCTGTTGAAAATCACTTTAAGTTTTTTGTTGTATAGTATACCATGTTATAATTGACTCATTATTATCATCTTTAAGTCTAGTCTGGTAGCTGGAAATCTACCAAATTAAGTCTTGGTCTTGTGATTTTTTAAGACCAAGATCATACATACACCAGCAATACCAAGACTAAGACCAAATGTCCAAGAGCAATACCTTTGAATGGGATATATTGTAACGTAGCTCTTGCCACACAAACACGTCACTATGGACACTCTTGATGTAGAATCCTTCAACAGAATGCTCGGGCACCAGATTTTTAACGTGGTTTGCTCTACGACCCCTTGACACTTATCGTCTAGAGTTCCAGATAGCCTCAGGTGGATATTACGGAAAATTCCAGGGGTCTTGTTCAATTCACTTGAACTAACTAATTTCAAATTTACGGACGGATGAATCAAATATCGGTTTATTTTCAACCAACGAGATGCGTTTAATAACGGAGGAGATAAAAATTTCTATCCTTGTTATAGTATTACTCTGAGGTCTGTTTAGTTATGAATCTATAGGAACAGACAAAATAACTGGTAAAAGAAAGAGGCGGACGTACCAGTCTGAGCCGATCAAGTTATCTTATATGGAGCAAATCGGCCGAGTAAACGAACAAGCGTATGAAACTGAGCCACATCCAAGTTAGACTATCCCTTCGGATCTAAATGAAAGGCTGAAACCGACCGGAAAAACATATATAAGTTCCTGAATTGAGAGAGGAAATTTATGAATCCACCACAGGGAATCGGAAAGTGAGTAGTGAGTTATATGAAGCCGGTACGGGAAAAAAATTGGTGCCAAAAAAACTACCAGTCACAATATGAGAATATTCATCTTAACTTCAATATATCTGCTGTTGAAGACTAACAATCTTTCAAAACGACGTAAGTAAGTCTCAAACTATCCGAGGAAGACCAAGACCAAGACCGTTGATAAGACCGTCTTGGTATTGATCTTGGTTCTTGCTTTGCACCTACATCATATTTAGATTTCTGTGAAGAATATCGAATAGTTATTAAAAAATTCCAGCTTCCATTGCTTATTCATATACAGGGTAAAATGTGGATGTTAACTTATATTTTCTTTGGTCATTATTTGAGAACAGCGACGATCATGCAGTGGGAATTCTTTAGGACAGGTTGTCAGTATGATTCCCAGCACCAACTTATCTATTATAAGCTGTTTCAGTTAGCACTGAGCGAAGTGCCGATCTTAAAAAAGACAAACGTGAGATACTGAAAGTACTAGATACACCACAATACACAAGTGAAATATGTTTAACATAATTCCTTCAGCATTCCATCAAAGTTTTCTTTGCCATGACAGTTCATTTCTCATCCTTTTCTGCGTTTGTGTAAAATCCCACAATTTAATTTTGTCATTTGGCTAATTCCACGTCCTTAGATAAGACTTATTATTCATTGAAGGATGCTGGCAAAGTTTGCATAACGTCTAATTACAGCTCAATATTGATGTAATCTAAAGTTAAACTTTGTATTTTTAGGGTAAGAATCGTGTTTGAAATAGTTATTTATACTATATAAGGAATGTAAGTAGCATTTACTGGTCGAGAACGAGTTTGCGCCCGAGCGATAGCGAGGGCTGGCAATAAAGTTGAAGACTAGTAATATGCTCACATCGCGTTAGCTGAATTTATTATTAGATTTTCATTAATCCATGATACTTTTTGCATGAACCTATGTACAGCTTTGACCGGTTTCTATAGCGTCATGGCGTCAAACTGAAAATTTATTATCGAAAATTGGAAGAAATCAAAATTATTGATAGAAGAATCAGCAAATATCGTTTGTCTGTCGCTGCTACCAGAAAAATCAAGGAAGAGGTATGAAGCAGCGTATCAATACTCAAAAAATGCTTCCTAACAATACTGCTACTGTAGTTTCAGAAACCGTGGTTTTGGAGTACTTTCACGAGAAATATGCTTTTTAAAGTCTCCATGAGTTTTGATAGCATAATACCGGAGAACTATGGGAGGTAGAGGTAAGGAGAACCGTCTTGTATGGGGGGAGAGTTGAAAAAGTGTCCAGCTGTATACTGACAATAAAGCTTCAATTATCTGCCAGAGTAGCGCTGGCGTACAAAAAAATCTAATATGAACATAGCTATTGTAGACGGAGTGAAGTGTGCTGAGTTAAAACATTAAAAAATATTCATGACTAGAGTAGTTAGTAAAATACCCGTATACAAAACTTTAACTACATATTTACGTAGGTAGTCCAAAATAATTCAGTGAATATAACCAAGTAACTGCTGCGAGAAACCGTGATTAATGAATGTGAATTTTTTAAAATAATTATTAGTGATTTTATTGTGGTAACTGACAGTTATGAAACTTTATAAAGTAATTGAACAATAATGGGAAAAACTTGTGCTGTGAAAAGTTGTCCACGGGGACGTAAACCAAAAGCTACAAAGAATGGTTCACTTCAGCTTCTGTCTTTTTTCCGACCTGCTGTAGGTTAAATAATTTTTTTGGAATTATTCATTTAATTTACGATTAACTGATTGAGAAATCCAATTTCAAATGATTCAATCCACGGAAAGTGTATATTTACAGAGTATTGAACTCGAATTGTTGTTTATTTCTCTATCTCCTTCTAATCACTTTTGGCGCTTTCTTTGGAAAGTATCCTAAGGTGCCGCGGCGCCACCCTTATTGGACGCGCTGTTACGGACACTTTTTCATACACAGAGATGGTTCTCCTTACCTCTACCCTTCATACGGAGAACATATTCTCTGAACTAGTGGATCAGCAATGGAAGTCCAATCGATCTTTAGTGAAAAAGGTGCAAAATTGTTAGTGCTAAATAACTTTAAATTTTCAAAAGCACACATTGCAAAGTGTGGTAAAATTAGATGGCGTTGCACTAACACCAAAAGTAGATGCAATGCCAAAATATATACAAGTGCAGATGAAAAAACTATTTTGGAATCTCAGCTTGATCATAATCATGAAGGTGAGAAGACGATTGCTAGGCAAGCTATTAGTAATAGCGTTAAAAGAAAAGCTGTTGAGGATAGCACAGAAAGGCCATCTAAACTAATTCATAAAGAATTAACTGTAAGTACTAAAATTTCTAGAAATTGAAGTATTATTAACAGTATGATTTTTCTAACATCTCGTAGAACAATGATTGGGCTTCAGACATTGGAAGCGATGATCTACTTCGTGTGAGAAGAAATCTGTACGAAGCACGGCGAGATGTTTTACCAGCATTACCTAAGGATATAAATCAGGTTTTTGATACAGTTGTTAATTTAAATCTGAAAACTAAAATTAAAGATGAAAATTTCCTTTGCTGTTTAGATAAGGAAAACAATTTAATTATCTTTTCTTGTTTCACAAATTTATATTTCTTATGTTCCTGTGATACCATATGGATGGTACATTTCAATAGTGTACAAAGTTTTTTTACCAACTATTTACCATTCATGCTTTTAAAAAAGGTTATTATGTTCCAGTCATATTTGCTCTGTTACCCGATAAAAGTTGTAATACATATTTCAAATTATTTCAAAATGTTAGCGATAAATGTAATGCACTTAACTTATCCTTTAACCCAAAAAATATAGTAGTCGACTTTGAACAAGCAATTCATAGTGCAATTTATAGATTTTGGCCATATTCAAATTTAACCGGGTGTAGATTTCACTTATGTCAAGCATGGTACCGTAAAATTTTAAATTTAGGTTTGTCGAATGAATATAAAGATAAAAATTCAGAAATTGGCAAGCTTTTAAAGTTATTCTTTGGCCTACATTTTCTAGAACCTACCGAAGTAGGTGACTTTTTTTCTCTTGAAATATTTGACAAATCGCCCGATGATGAGAGAGTAATACAATTTTGTGATTATATAGGTGAAAATTATATATCAGAAGAAGCTAAATTTCCTCCAAAAGTTTGGGCATGTAACACAAATAGCATGTATCGGTCTACCAACGCTTGTGAATCATTTCATTCTTTATTAAAAAACAGTTTTTATTCTCCCCATCCAAATATATTTATTTTTGTGGACATGATAATAAATATACAAAATGAAACATTTGCAAAAATTAAGACTGCCAATGAATCAACAATTATAAAAAAATTTAAATCTGTTACTAGAAAGAAACATGAGTATATAACTTCTAAAATGAAAGACCAAATTTGATTTTGTAAGATCTTTAAGCTATTATTATTTGCCGCAGTAGTACAAGAGATCTTAAATTGTAAAATGTTAATTTGTCTGTATATTTCAAAACAAATTTTAAAAATATATCTTCTTTGTATTATATTATCGAATTTGTAATAAAACTGTTTAGATTGATTAGATTGTTATTTTAAACCGTTAATCCTCTCTAGAAATATGGTGGTACAACTAGACGGTAGGATTACATCTACCTGGTGTCCCGTGGTACAACTCGGCGGTCCCGAAAAAAACCTTACATCTTGAATAATATTTCATCATTTCAAAACAACAAATGAAATATTCATAGTAAATCATTTGAAAGTTTTGACAAAAATTTACATTTTTTAAATAAGCCTATAGATTATTAGCCTCGAATAAGATCTACTTTATATCGAAAAAATAAGTATTTCAGTATAATTGTACATTTATTGTTACGAGAAAAAAACTTATTTGCTACAAATCACATAATTATTTCTTCACCCGTAAGAAATCACATTAGCCTATGTGGCATTTAAAACAAAGAATTCTCACCCCACCCTTCCCTATTATTCAGAAACGGTCACCACCGGTATACGTTTGGCGTCAGTCTGCATGTGAAATTAGATCAGTTTTTGCAATTTTACCGATTCTTTTGTTTTGGTGAAGTATGTGGTTAAAGTGCTCTGGACAAAAAAAAGTTTAATAATAGAATTAATGAATTGTTAAACTCATGGCGATTCCAAGAATTGTGAGATATCTTTGAAGGTAAGGAAATAAATTATAATTATATTCAAGTAGGTAGAAGTAACAAGCAAGCGAAATGTACCTCAAACATACACATTTCTCAATTAAACCTGTCAGATCAAGAACTCCAAAAAACTACTATGGGGAAAGCATTATTGGGCACACTTAAGGATAGACAAGGCTATCTTGTGGATACCATGTTTTAGATCATGTAGGTATGTTCAATTTTAAAATGTATGGTTTCCATTTTGATAGATCAAAATATTCAGCAGCAAGTTTTTTATTCCCATCCTGATTTCCCACTAAACAGTTTTATGTATAAATAGAGACCATTGACACAGTATATGGCCCATGTCTTGATGCTAAAGATCGTCAACGAATACAAAAGATACAAAATTCTTGTATTAGACTGATTTATGGAATAAGAAAATTTCAAAAAATTTCGCACAAATTTAAAGAATTAAAATGGTTAAACATGTTTAATCGTAGAAACTTACATTCAGCAGTTTTTTATCATAAAATATATACCACAAATACGCCGGCTTATTTACATACTAAACTCACTTTCAGAACAGATATCCACAATTTGAATGTGAGGAAGAAAACAATTCTTCGTATTCCACGTTTTCACAAGTCTATTTTCAAACGTTCGTTTTTATATGGCATAGCAGTCCACATCAATAAAATACATGCTCTAAATCCATCATATCTTCGATGTTCGGCTTTGACATTTAAACAAAAATACAAAAACTATCTCTTTGATTTGCAGAAATAAATACCCCCTCCTTAATCCCTTCTTGCTTACATCACCCTTTCTTTCCTCTTGTTATATATCTTAATATTTTTATGTATATATATTATTATTTTAATTACTCCTCGTTTAAAATTTGTCATTTTTTTGTTGATATGTATTGTTCAATCAGTGTTAGTTTTATATTTTATTAAGTATTTTATATTTACTGGCATTGGTGGAAGAGCAGGAAAGAACTACTCGTCTGAACCTGAACCAATCTAGCCATTTATCCACATCAGTTTGAAACATTCGAAAAATTGTCGCTATTTTGTAATGTTCATCCTACACTTTATTGTGTTTCTGTTATATACTTAATGTGGATAATAAATGTATTATTATTATTATTATTATTGATTTTTATTAGATTTAAACATGTTTATCATAAAAATACTGTCATCTCAATCCGTGTCCAGACTAACCATCGACCAATTCAATCGACTAGTCCACACATACAAAACGGAAGTCAACTTTGTTGTTCGACATAGTCTGGTAACGGCTTAGACAAGTATTTGTGAAAAATATATTTTCCTAAGTAACCCAATTATTTAGAGAACCGTGTGGAAGTTACCCATACTGCCTAATACACCGTGAACTTTGAATATATTTTTTAATATTTGGAAACATTCCAAAAGCTCAGTGTATTGTATAGTATAGGTAATAGTATAGGTAACTTCCATAAACAATACCATAAATAATTCGGTTTCTTAGGGAAATATATATTTTTCTCAACAAGTCAATACAATGTTTATGAAAATTATGGTTCGGTTATGATGAATATGTTGATTTTTAGTCAAAATTAATAGTTTTATTGTAGAAGAAACATTTGTTTCCAACAAAAAAATATAATTTGCTAGGACGATACAAATTAAAGAACAAATTAAATATTAGTTAGGCCATATGGAAAATCATATTTATTTGACATAATAAGATTTTAATTGTCACAAATAAATCTTTTTCTTGGTGTACCTTTCCGGTGATTGTTACTTTGATCTTCAAAACAGTATAAAAATGCGTTGTTCACAAATAGAGAGAAGAAAAATAACATTTTTGAATATCAGAACGCTTCAACCTCTTCCATTCGATGTAAGGGATATTTATAAAATCTTTCTTATATCAATCTAAATTCATTCAACTGCCACGGCCTTCTAAATTTGTTAAGTGCTGCAGATGTACATGATGGATATTTTCCCACAGCCTCAAGAGCTCAAAAGCGGATAAAATTGTTGAAAAAAATGTATTTCCTGTCAAAGAATCAATCAAAGTAGACTTAATGTTATTTACTTCGATATTACGTGACTTTTATCTTCCACACCAAGACAACAAAGAAAATAATATGGGGCGCGGTGAAACTCAAAGTTAGACCATGTTATGTAAAATTTATTGGGAGTGTTTGCAGGTAGTTCTAGTATTTAACCAACAGGCTATAAAAAAACCCAGTAATAGATACTTAGTAAGAATATCTTGCAATGTTACTATAAAAATTGGTGTTTGCTCTGATTTCTGTCTGACATACAGACAGTTTTACAGCTGGCTGTTTGCTATACAGAGCAGGTCAAAAATCATATAAATGGGACGTATTTTTGCCCATGTGGACGTTTTTGCTTCAACCCCCTATGGTCACCCGCAAAAATGTATAATACATAAGTAGAATGAATATTCCAAATTCTAATTAAAAATTAATATATGAAAAAACAATCTTTAGTTTAATTGGTCTCGACTTCACATATTACCGTATATTCATTTATCTAGTATTAAATGCGTATTATTCATAAAGAATATGATAATGTATCCATTATTACTGATAACATACACATATTATTCTATTTATTATCATTTTATAATTATTATAAACAAATATGAATAAGTCCATGTCCTAGTTACTTCCGATAGATCGAACTGAGCAAAACGCGATTATTTATACATGTAACATTTTTCTACAAGAAAACAACTAGACAGAGAAGCAGCAGATTCACTAGCCAAGGCAGTGGATCTGATTTTCTGCCGTGTGAAACATGTAATTCTTTCTCCGATTGTTTGAACAGTTTGTTTAGAAAAATTAAATTTAAATGAAAACTTTTTTTCTAACGGATATAACTATTTTCTCTAATCGTATTCTAATCGGAAGGCTTCAAATTGGACGCTAACTACCTGTAGCCCAGAAGAGACACCCTTAAATTGGACGCTGCCAGAAGGATTTATGCTTTAAAGGCTTTAAATAGCCGCAAGGTAACATCCAGACTAGTAGAAGAATGTCAGAAAGAACAAAATGAACTGGCAGACCACATTAAAGTAAGATTGGTGTGGGTGCCG
>CAJUYI010008317.1:0-11104 GCA_910591695.1 Galerucella pusilla
CGCCCCATATAATATTTTAGATTACTTAAGAAACACCCTGTATTTATAACGGTACGTTGTATTGATACTTTGCACGGTATTGCCCATCTCTATATATGTCAAATTATTTAATTTTGACGTTAGTAATGCCAAATTGTTACGAACTTGCTATATTACTGCAACGATGAATTCATGGAATTCGGATAGTGGAAATGAACGTTCTTGTACACCAACTGAATAAAAGCGGCGAAATTAACGACTATAGGACTGCTGCCAGAAAAATCGAAAGATAACTATTTGTTTACATATTATAACTTCATGAACTGGAGGTTAGTTGACTTTTATTTAATAAAGAAATCAAGGGTCGTGGACAAAGTATAGTATTCTACTCGCAATTTATGGCCAATATTCACTAGGGTGACTTGCGCCCCTCGCCTGCGGCTCGGGACGCAAACGTCACCCAGCGTGAATAATTGCTATCATAAATTGCTCGTTTAATAATATACTATTTCCCACTACTAGCCAAATTTAAGACAAACATTAAAAATAATTAATTCACAAACGCACCACGAGAAGCGTTTACCCCGTCGTCTGACTGACAAGTACACTGTCAGTTTTCGATATGTCATCAGTCATTTTTGATTGAACGCGAGTTTTAAACTAATGGCATTTTTATTCAAATAATTCTATCTTGATAGCTAAAGTAAACCAGCAAATATGTTAAAGACAATCTCCCGGGTATACAAAATGATTTTGCACAAGTATTTGTTAAACTACTATCCCTGAATTCTCAAAATATTTGAATTTGTCCATTATTGACCTAGGTTAATAATAGAAAAAACGAGTAACGTCACGAATATGTATTGAACTCAGTTCAAATATAATGAAGATTTAAAGATTTAAACAAATTAAATTATTATATTTTATCGTTTAGTATGTATCTCCATCAAGTAAAAGCCTAATCTATTCAATTTTCAAAACTATTACATAACAATATACTATTACTTCAAACACCAAATTACCTAATACGTCTTAAATTGACACTCGACATTATAATTTACATATATATTCATAAGAAGAAGATTGGGCAAGAATTTATATTTTGTAGTATCGTTATAATATTGTTAGTTTACACTGCACTCAACTATTTGGCGGACAAATGAAGAAAAGTAATAGTTCAATTCAAAATCTAAGGAACTGACCTTACCTAAGATGGGATAACGATTTGCAATAAAGCCATGTATGTTAGTCTTGACAAAGTCGTCGTATTGACATTAATTTTTCTTACAGATTTTAATAGAATTGTTCGTGATCTGCCTCGGACATCCTGTAGATGATTCAAAATATGCCAAAATATTAAAATTTGAACATGAGGACTTTGGAAAAGGTCCTTATCGTTATGGGTGAGCAACTGCTTTGTAAATTTGATTAATATCGCATTTCCAGGACAATATAAAGGTTCCGTTGAACTATAGAGAAACACGAAATTTTGACTGATTTTGCGAAAAATCGATAGATATTTTGAGAATAATCCGTCAAAAAATTTGCGGATTATACATATTTTGCTGAGAAAAATCCATAAAAAGATTTTTTTCCGCCACTTGAGCCATCACTTTTGGACTAGTTATTTTATACAAACCACAGTTTAAATGTATTGCACTGTACGGAAAAGTGATCAACACAACATGTGTTCTCGCTAATTATAACAACATTTCAGTTAGTTTCTTCATAATATTGTTTAAATTACCACTTTTATAAATATAGGTATATTTGACAGGCTACAAATGAAAACAATTAAATCAAATGACAAATGACATAGAAGCACAGACATATATTGTTTTTTATATGTCTGTGCATAGAAGCTCCAGCGTAATGTGTGACATGGTTGCCAGCTGTAAACGATTACTTGAGAATCATGATATTTTTAAAATATTAATTAATTATTGCATTCGAATTTCATCCTAGAAAGTATTGGATGGGAAGGATGAATGCATTGTAATGCACATCAATCTATTCTAGAAGAGGAGAAAAATATAATAATTGGATTCACCCTTCCCTTCTAGAATAACTTAATGTGGATTAAAAATAATTGGAGGCATTTGCCTTCCCCTCAAGATATTCAAGAAGGGGAAGAGAATATAATAACTGGATTCACCCTTCCCCTTCTTGAATAACTTAATTTGGATTACAAAGTATTGGATATCTTTTGAGGGCAAGGCAAATGACTTGCCCTCAAAAGATATTCCAGGATGGGAAGGGAATATAATAATTGGATTCACCCTTCCCCTTCTAGAATAATTAAGTTATTCTAGAAGGGGAAGGGTGAATCCAATTATTATATTCCCTTCCCCTTCTGGAATAACTTGATGTGGATTACAAAGTATTGGATATTTTTAGAGGGGGAGGCTGAATACAATGATTATATATTTGTTTCCCCTTCTTCAAATACGCAATATAAGGATATCATCATATATAAAATGTGTTTATAATTTCATTTATGCTCTTGGGTTTGTCTTGAATGAATCTAACTAAAAATATAGTCTGATACAATATTTAATTTCGTATCTCAATAGTCATGTAGCATGATTGTCGAGTAGTCGATTACAGCTCTGGTAACCACGCTACAAAGTCTTGTATTTTGTTCTATGTTTTGTAGGTTGCATATCTGTGTATGCGATTATTATTAAAATTATTTATATCCAAACTGTCAAATATATATTTATAAAAGTGGTAATTTAAACAATATTATGAAGAATCTAACTGGATTTTTTTCATAGATAGCGAGAACACATGTTGTTGATCACTTTCATGTACAGAGCAATACATTTAAACTGTTTTTTGTATGAAATATCATGCCAAAAAGTAATGGCTCAAGTGGCGAAAAAAAATCTTTTTTTGGATTTTTCTTTGTAAATTGTGTATAACCCGCAAATTTTTTGACGGATTATTCTCAAAATAGGTGAGTACTATCGATTTTTCGCAAAATCAGTCAAAAATTCGTGTTTCCCTATAGTTCAACGGACCCCAATAGAAATATTTCCCTTTTTAGATTCGAAAGTAGTGATGGAATAATAAAAGAAGAATCCGGCGAAATCCACTATCCAGGCACTGATCATGAATTTATGAAAGTGGTAGGTATGTTTACATATCCAGGACCAGATGGAGTAATGTATGAAGTACGATACACAGCTGATGACCAGGGTTTTCATCCCGAAGGTGACCACATCAAAGTACCTCCTTTCGTACCATGGATTCACCATCCGCATCCAAATGATAACAACGATATAACCGATAGCGAAACTGGTGAACAGAATTCAGACGTAATTGTAACGACACCGAAACCAAACAATGATTACTTATCATCCTCGATTAGTAGTACAACATATTTACCACCCAGAGGTACTACGCCAAAAAATGAATATACAACAGTGGGTCTTATATCCCCACCAATTACTTCTGGTTCAAATTTAGTATCTACTACTAAACCTCAAAATTTATTTGGAGAAAACTCATTAGATGGTACTCCTAATATTCAGTTAATTTCTGAAGGAAGTTTCCCAGCTGCGAATATAGTTAACGTCCCATCTCAATCAGAATATCAGAAATCAGAAGGAATGAGATCCTTCCCTTCTCCCAATATCCAAATAATACCAGAAGGAGATGAAGTAACTGCTCCTACTCCTTCGGTTACTATTCAACCTGTACAAGGAATTAAAGTTGATTTGTCCGACGAAAGTGCTCCTAAACTTTTTAAGATAATAGAAGACCATTTATTGAGTACTCCTAGACCTAATCCGGAGATAAATTTTCACTCAACCGCTGAATCACAGACTCATCTAAAATTCGCAACTCCTAAACCAAATAGATTTATGAGCAGTTTGCGTAAAAGTAAAAGTATTTCGAAAAAGATGGTTATAGTAGCTGCAAAAAAATAAAGTTAGATAGTATTGGACCATTGAGCCATTTATGGTTGGTTCAATAAGCACATTTCAAGTTAAAAATATGTTGGAGGGTGGTCCAGAGACCCAATGATAAGCCAGACCAATATTGTTATAGGATATGTCCAGCCTGCTTTCAAATAAAATGAAAAGTAACTTGCCCTCCATGCTACTTACACCTACTATAGTCACCAGTTTCAAAAATCTTTTTTTTTTATTGGTGAACCATTTTACCTATTTAAAGCACGCCTCAGCGTGTTTAAATCGAACTTTAAAACACGCGCGTGTTTTAAAGTTACCATGGCAACGTCAGAACTTTAATTCGAACAATATTTTACAATGTCAAATTTATAAATTGAAATGGAAAGTGCCGCTGGTATCGTTTGAAATATCAATATGTCGATTTTTCAAATCTTAGGAAATGGTATTTGAATTAATACTATTGACATTCACAGAACTCAATAAGGTTGAACTTCCATCAAAATACAAATTAGTTTATGGTTTTCTCATTTCCATGACAACGCAAGGTATACATCAAATTCAACCATTTGACATTTAGTTCTTATTTCCATCTATGATTTCCATTTCTTGTTGTTGTAGTAGTTATAGACCAGTATTTATAATTTCAAAGTGCACCAATAAAAAAACTAGCGCAAAGTATTCGTGGATAACTGGTCTTTAAAACACTTGCTCTATTTCGAAAATCGCGCGTGTTTTAAAGACCTTAATATCCACTCATACTTTAATATACTATTTTAATTGATCTTATAAAAAAATTACTACTTGATGTTTATGAATGATCTAAGTTGTCACATTGAAAATAGTTTTCAAGGTTGTATTTTGGTTTTATATTGCTTCTAACCTCCAAAAAATAGAGAGTGGAATTAATAAATAAAAAATATTTTTCATCCATTGAAGATTAGAAATAGATATTATCATGTCATTTATATTTCATTAATCAATGTTAGCATTTACATCAATTAATATTACGACATTTCGTTATTAAATGAAGAAGGCTATTGCCAACAGACATTGAACTTATATTTTTGTTTGTTTTTTATCGATGATATGATTATTTCTTATTAAGACATTTGCATCTTTCGATTTGTTATTAACTATTTTTTCTTTCATAAAAGCTTTTGTTATCATTCCACTATTTATTATTATATTTTATTGTTGTTATCTAATTTTTATTGAATTTATTTCATAACATGTACCTATATATTGTTATTTTTAATAAATATTAAAATAAATCCATTGAAAACATCTAGTTTTTATACTATACAGTACATATCACCAAAGCGATTATGGAGACCAAGATTTTTGGTATGCCTAGTTTACTACAGTCCTAACACTTCCGTACAATCTACAGCGGATTGAACCAGCAAAAAAGTCGATCATTTGCGTGGATATTTATAATTTGCAATAATACCAACACACACACTTAAAAATGAAACCCTGTAGACTAGAGAGAGTGAGTGTAGGCTCACAGTACTTAGGTCACATTGTAAATCCTCCCGAGGAGTTGTCGTCCTAGGTCATCGTCCATCCTGTCCTTCCCAGGAAGGTGTACAGGTCACTAGAAGACATTTCCTTTATATCAGCAGGTGTAGGACAAAACTCACCGAACACACACTCTCTTATTGACGATAACTCCGGACACTCGCATAAGACATGCCTGACAGTTTCATCTTCCTGTTCACACATCCTGCAAGGAGGTGTGTCCACTAGCCCCACAGTATGAAGGTGTTTCCTTCCGACAGTGGCCAGTCAGAAATCCTACTGTTAAACGTAGGTTGCTCCTGGTCATCGCCAAACATTTCTTCGGCGTCAGCTTCCCAAGGTCGTCCAGGATGATCCTGGCAAGACTGCATCCTTTGATTCCATCCCATCTCTAAAGGGATTGATCATGGGTGTAACGTTTAGCTAGTTCCACAATTGTCGAAGTCGTTAGGCCGTAGGTATCACTGGGTCCTAAAATTTTTAGTCCAGCCGCTTCCCTGGCTGAAGAATCACCAATGCGATTACCTTTACTCTTTTCGTGCCCTTTATCCTACCTCAGGATAATATTGTTAACTAACTAGAATAACTTACAGCAGCGTTACAGTTCTAATTAGGTATATTTCACAATTTTAGTAAGTTTTCCGGCTCTTTAGGTGGCAGTACCTTCGCGCGTACATAGTACCCATACCCTGGCCAGCACATACATAACAGAGTGACCTGTCAACTTATTGAAATATTAAAACAAAAAATCTTCGACATTGTATTTTTAACTTTGTCCATGGAGACAAGATAAATTCTCATGACCCTGACTAATAAATTTAAAATTATTATCCTCCTAAATAGATCCGAAATAATATGCATATACGTTGATTATGTAAATTCCTCTTAAAAATATCTGTCCTGTCATCACACGTATTGCAGTAAATAGTTATAGTTAACTAGCCAGCATGACGGATATAGTTTCAGTATCCTTGTTTTTGATAGAAATTTGGAATTTTCAAGGACACTTATGAAGAAATAAATTTAATTTCAAAAGATGATTTTGCACTATTTGTTGAATACCCATTTGAAATGTCAAACGTTTCTCATCTGAGTTTCTATGATAATTTTGTAATGGAAATAAACATTTCCTTTATTTCATGTTTATATACAGTGCGGTCCATAGATACGGAAAAATTGTCAATTTTTGGGGAGATTTATCCATATTTTTTAATTAAATTTTCACAACCTACATTAAAAAACACTTTTTTCGATATGAATCATCCAAAAACAATAGAAAGATCAATTTGGTACAAGTTTTTTCCAATAGGTGGATTGGAAAACTTGGAACGACTGAATTGCCAACTAGATCTCCTGATTTGACTCCTTTCGATTACTTTTTATGGGGTTACTTAAAATCACAAGTAGATTTCAATAGACCAGACAAACTTCCAAATTAGGAAGTTGGGATAAAAGAGAGAATTGAACATAGCTGATGCCCTACAAAATAGTATACGTGAATTTCACGTTCTCCTTGTATGTATGTATTTTGGGGTGACATTAACTGAGACCTAAAAGATCTATTGTGCCCCCTTACTTCTACTTAGTGTCTGAGAAGAGACTCAGAAACTAGTAGTTCCTTTAGTCCTATTTCCCGGAGGAATTTTAGGATGTCTGCAGGCTTCAACTTGGGTGAATGTTCCTCTTCTATCCAGTAATCTCCCAGTTGCTGTGTCTTAGGATTTTGAAGTGCTGTACAGTTAGAAAGTATGTGGATGGAGGTTTCTTCTTCCATGCCACAAAATGTAAATTCTTATACCTCCACTATTTTGAGCTTTTCCAGGTGCCCATTCAGGCGACAATGTCCCGTTAAAACTCTTAGTGAAGTTTTACTTTGACTCATGCATTCATTTGATCTCAACAGGTTGTAATCACCCAGAAAAGTCTTTGATTGTATAAGCCCTACTATCTTTTCCAATGGTCAGTTCTTCTCTTTTTCTCTGTTTCTTTCAATATTACATTGGAGCTGATTCCGCAAAAGGGTTCAGGCCCCCAGAAAGGTATTTCAGTCCCCCTCTTTGCTAGTTCATCTGCTATTTGATTTCCTTCTATTCCAGTGTGTCCTTGAATCCATAGTAGGGTGACTATAGCTATGTTCGCGGGTCACAATCCGAACCAGTTCAGGGACTATTCGCATGCGTATTCTGAAAGGTGGCGTTCGCGGTCAATATAATTCTGAATTTTTAATAATAGTTCGGTGTTCGCGGATCGGTTCGTTATTGATTCACAATCAGTCCTAGCAGTATTCTGATTTTGGTGAGGACTGAAAGTTCGGTACGGCTGCTCATGCGCAAATGATCGATATGTCAGTTGTTTCATAAGACCGTTGGCGGTATACTTAAAATTATTCGCTGGTTCGGAACTAAGCATGCGCTTTAGACAATGTCAGTGGCGGCGCCAGCTTTTTCTTTTCGGTTGGGCGATACCCGGCACAAAAATTTGGAGGGTGGGCAGTAAAAATTTGGATTATTTCGGTTTATACAGATATCTGCGTACCTAATTTAAATATTTCAGATTTGTAAAATTTCAACTAGTATCAATAAATGGGATAAAAAACACTCTGGCACTATTTTAAAGTTTATTTTACACAGGAACACATTATTTGTAAAACGTTAGACGGTTAGACATTAAAAAAGAGCTATTTTTCTATTGTTATGTTTAGTGACAAACAAATCTACAACTACATCCAAATCCAATGTTTTAATAATATTTTTTTTGACATACAAAATTCCTAAATCGGTGAGCCTCCCTTGTGACATTGTGGTCCTCAAATAATCTTTAATTATTTTTAAGCCACTAAACGATCTCTCACAACTGGCACTTGAAGAGGGTACGGTTATTGTAATTCTACACAATTTATTGAGTCCGTGAAAGACTAATTTAAATTCCTGCAGAAGAACTGCAAGATTAGAGACGGTCTTTATTTTAACATTATGATTAATTTCATACCTTTCAATGGTTTTTGGTAGTAACTTTAATTCCGTTTCGACGGATGCCAAGTCACATCCGTAATGTATAGCTAATGGAGTTAATTGCTCTAAATTTAAAATTATAATACTTGATGGGTTAAAAACACTAAATTATTTTAGAACACTATTATTTTCTTCAAATCTCCGACAAAGTTCCGAAGTGATTCGATCAATAACAGGATACTACAATTTAGTTGAATATCTTTATAGCTGAGTACACATGACTAGAAAGTCAAGAAAACATATTTGTATTCTGTGTAAAATTTAATTTTTAAAAATCGCCGAGCGCTTTCGGCTGTTAGGCCATCTTCAGTGCTATACTCGTCAGGTATTTGTTACAAGAAACTTTTCGACAACACATTGACGTCACAAATTAAAGTATCTTAAGATAACATTAAATTAAAAATAATCTCCTGATTAGGGGAGCAAGTAAAATAAAATAATATAGATATTTTACTTATTCAGTTTTTCTATAGCTCAAAATAATATTTCTTATGGTACGGTCCAATATTGAAAGCGATGGTTTAAGTTTTCTTTTATTCTATTCATGAGCCTTGCTATTATTTTTCTCCATTTAACAGGTTGGGCAGACGGTTGGGCGAGAACAATTTAGGTTGGGCGCTCGCCCAACCGCGCCCACCCTGGCGCCGCCACTGGACAATGTACAGTTAATTCCAGACTGGTTCGTAATCGGTTCGGATTGTGACCCACGAACATAGCTTAAATTGTTCTCGCCTAATTCATTGAGTTTGTCTAGGCATTTCCACACCCTTTTAGAACTGATTACACAAGAGCTCGGTGCTTTAATGGCTGCTTGAGTATCCGACGTTATGATAATCATTTGTCCATTAATTATGTGAGACATTTTTGGGAATTTTTTGACCCCATTACCCACTTGGTACATGGAGTATTGGAATGCAATAACACTTTAACATCTAGATGAAAAGCCTAATATTGAAAATGATAATCACTTTATGACAAGGTGTCACACTATTAGCCTTCTCATTTGGAATTTTGGGAAGGGAGCTTAAAAGTTGGAGTAATATCTTCAGACTGTAAATTGTCAAATGAACAATAGTAATCGACCTATGAATTTTTTTTAAACTAATGCATAGTAACGGTTAAAATGAACTGAATGTATTCCATATTTATGGACCGCACTGTATTCAAGACAGTTTAAGAAAGGGCGTTTAATTCCAGTGACGTTCCATAGTTTATTAAAAAAAGTTGGGGGGTCAAAAGAGGTGAGATCCCGTCCTCTAAAAATAAATGAATGCAACTGCTTGGAACTTGGAATTTGTCAAAATTTAAAATATAAACAGTGGGTTTTTCTATTTTTTGAGGCTGGAATAGTAATCAGCGGCGAAAAAACCCTAACCTATCAAAACTAGTGAAAATTCTATTTCAACCACAGAATATGTGGTATAATTCACGGCCAATCTTCTCGCTGCACTCTGTATATTGAATGATTCACTTTATTTAAAACAAAAGAGAAAATTTAAAATGCAATAGAAATAAAAGATTATTATATCATCAAATTTATGTAAAATATTCAATATTCAATAAAAACATTGAACTTTTTTTCCAAATAATTTCTTGTCAAATTTTCATAGACCAAACGTGGGGACGAGAACCATTCATTTGAAAGTATATAAAGAACCCATGACAGTTGTATCATCACTCAGTTTTTTGGTGTACAGAAGATGATATTCAAAGCGGTGAGTCTTCACTACTTATATCTAGGACACATTAGAATCATTTTGAATACGCAGTTGTGGTAGAGAGATTTCACAAAAACCATCACTTTAATTATTATTGAAAATATGGAATAATTTATGCAATCGCTTTATAATTGCTTTTTGTACCACTATGGCTATGTTATGTGTAGTGCTTAGTTCAGTTCAGTATAGACTTGGGGATTATTTTTAGTTTCTTTTATTTATGCTTCGATTTTTTTTTCTCTACGAAATATTTTTTTAATGCAAATGTTCTAATTTAATCAACTAGATAATGCATATTGCGAAAAAAATATAATTTTTCAAAATTATTTCCTGCAAGAGCTAACCCTAACCTAGCCTAATTGAGCTGAAATTGTAATTATAAAGCAAATATCATTTTTAAATTGATTTGACCTGAAATCCAATCCAGAAAACTTCTAAGGTATCAACCTTATCTCCTAGTTCGCAAAAAAATCCAAAATAAAAAGCAAATGCACTTTTTAAATGAATCTACAAGGATTCTTCTCTGTTAGGGGTGATTTTGACAACCTCCTTTATCTTGTGCTTTAAATTGTGTGTGCCTCATTTTATTATTTTCTGTGTTGATGGATTAAATTTTAATTTCAACTATCGTTACAAACCAGCATTTACTCTGTCGTCTGACTAAAGGCGGATTCTTGCAACGTTTATTATCATTACATTTTCATTATATTATAACTACATTTACATTAGAAAAAGTTAATTACTATAGTTTCCTATATGATGTTCATACAACCACAATATTGAATTCCAATTACACTATATTGCATTAAGAAGTTGGTCTACTTTCAACTATACATTATAATTATATTATATTTTCAGTGAAAACCATAGAGAAATATAATATAATGTCTATGTCTATGGTAAGAACCATGAAATCGAATGGGCCAAAAATGTTATAGCTGTCATTCCGAGGTCT
>CAJUYI010008318.1:0-11103 GCA_910591695.1 Galerucella pusilla
AATATTTAAAAATCACGTCTTTTGCTCCTTTTTGTTCAATATTGAAACAAAACCATACAGCGGGCGCCATTCTAATAAACGGGAGATCGCGAGTTTGAATCGCCATGCTTATCTGGCCATCTGGTACAATTCCTCGCTTTGAATAAAACTACGATCCTTATTCATTCATTCTTGTTTAGTGTGTTTAGTTCTGTGTTTAGTTGTAGTTGTCAATGGGCAGTATGAATAAAAATGAGCAGAACTTTCTACTTGCAAAACATGAAGCAAATGCTATATAGTTTATAAATAAAAAGTAAAGTAAAAGATTTTGCTCAAACTTGTGTTAAAAGCATGAGCATCTACTCACGTTTAAGTACTTGCTCATCTTGTTATGAATAAAAAGTATGCTTTGCTTACTTATAGTTGAGCATTTGCTCCAAAATTTTTGCATCTCGTTATTAGAAGATGCACCTTGCAATAAGCTGGTCATAAAATCACAGAATTCGTGAATTTACGGGCACAAAAGCAATAAAAAGTGGGAAGGGAAGCTAATTGGCGAGATTTTAAATCTCTTTACAGATTTCAAGAAGAAAATGTAAATTGGATGGCAACGTACTTTTTGAGAGAAAATCTTGAAAGGAGAGGAGCCGCTCTTTCTCCGAATCATAAAATGAAAGTTTTCTTGCGATATATGGCCAATCCTGGATTTCACATGGGTGTAGCAGAAGAATTGGGAATCAGTAAATCGACTGTTTTAGAAACAATTTCATTTGTAATGTACAAAATAGTTAAAAAGTCCATTTATATGGATTAAATTTCCGTCAACGAAGCACAGCAAGCGCGGCAAGAAAAATATCAGTTTCCAAGTGCTATTGGAGTGATTGATTGCACGCAGGTTCAGATTTTCAAACCGAATTAACACGGTACATCAACAGAAAGGGATTAGATACTTCAAATGTGCAGGCAACATGTAACATAGAACTCATGTAACTATGCAACAGTTTCCTTGTGCAGTACTACTGGGTGATGATGGTTATGGCTTAGAACTGTGGCTAATGACTCCGTTCAGAAACCCTAATAACGCATTGGAAAGAGCTTGCAACAGACTTTTTAAGAAAGAAAGGGATACAATTTTTTTATTGCCACTTTGTTCTTGTTAACCTTATTTATCAGTATCGTTTTCATGTTGTTTACTTTCTACATTAGTTGCGAAGTGGTTAATGGTTTTCCTATTTTTAGTTCTATTTCTGTGGCTGAATGTTTTAAAGTCTCGTTTTTTTATTTTTTGTGGAATATGTGATTTGGTGAGGATTTCAGGTCATTCTTGCAATTCTATTGCTACTAACAGATTGATACATTTTTCTTCGTAATTCCTCTTGTCCGAAGACATTTTAATAACACTGTCGAATTAACGCAGACGCAACTCAGGCTTCAGGCACAAAAATGCTCATTTTATTAAAGCAAAAGCTCTTGAGTATAAGCAAATCATTCTTCATATGCACTCGAGTAGATGCTTATACTTCGACCTGTTACTCTAAGCTCTTGCTTGGAGCGTTTGCTCATACTCATGAGCCTTTGCTTTCTTTTAATTTATACGGCCCAATATTTCTCATTTATTATTTAAGTCCTTCGACATCCTTGTTTTTTCATTTCACCCCTTGCTCGTCCTAATCCAGATCGAGGAAACTTCTTTTCTTCCTTCTAATGTTTAACTCATTTTCTTGATTATGTTTACTTTATTAAACAAGTGAAATTAGAAAAGTGCCGTAATCACTTCAACTTTGTGCTGAAATTAAATTCACGGCCACCGGCATATTTGGGCTCTCCAGTAAGAAATGAGTTGTTATTTCATTTCCTGAAGAGGAAGAAAATAAAAAGGACTCCGTTTTTGTATATATATCTATCTGTTTCTGCTGTTTTTTTTCTTACCGTAAGATTGTACTCCTCAGGGAGGACTGTTAAATTAAGGAATTTATAGGGTTTAATTAACTAACGGGGAGGCGAAGAAAGGAGTCTTTATTAGAAACCAAAAATATTTTGAAGTACCACTGGATTTTATTATTGCTATCAAATATTTTATCCTCTGGAAATAAAATAAAGTTGAATTGAATAAAAAATCAAAATATTTCTTGCCTGGACTTTTGTTCCAATTGAAATATTTTGCAGTTGGTCTGGATGCGTTATAGATATCCCGATTTTTAATTTGAAAACAATTTTGATTCATATAGGTATAAAGCAACAAATTGTTTATATTCGATTTGTGAATAAATGCTGCGAAGTGGGTCAAAAACTCTCGATAATACCTCCTCCCTAGAGAGGGAATCATAGAAAAAACCTCCCCCTCACTTCTTAGAAATGAGACAACCTGGGGACATGCCACAAAGTATAACTTTTCAAAGAAAATCGATACGGAGTTGAGCAACAAGAAGGAGTAGGATCCAAATACCATTACCAGACTTGGAAAGAATGCCATTCAATGGTACACAGAAGGCAATACAAGGAGCTGGGATAAGAAGTGTTCGGGCCAGGAACCAAACAATCTAAAAGCTTGGGAAAAATCCCAAGTATCCTTCAAGCGGAAAATCAAGCCTTAAGAAAGTGCGTCCAGTTCAATATTGATGAAGGATACGGGAAGCAAAGGATGATGATGTTAGAATGTATCTTAGTAATCTAATGTCAAAATAGTATTTTTATATAGTTAGTTATTGTGTCAATGTTTTAAGATGATTATGTTAATGTCATGAAATATGAAATAAAATAAAACAGAGATTTCTCTACTATATTATTGTACAATTTCACCACTGGAACAACAGGTTATGGGCCCAGCGCCAACGGAAGTACAGTAATATAAGTGGTTCAATAATTATCTTAATTATTTTTATTGAAAGTTACCAATATACATCATGTCATTACCCGTACCAGAATGTACTCCAACATTCACGACTGTGCAGTCAATTTCCACGTCTGTGCCAAATATAGACAAGCTGGAAGGACAGGCGAATTATGCATCATGGAAATTTGCCATGAGAATGAGTTTAATATTGGAAGGTTTATGGGATATCGTATCCAATGGTACAATCAATGCTGCAAGTAAAGACAGCGATAATAAAGCATTGGCAAAAATATGTTTGAGTGTAAAACCTACTTAAACCTACAAAACTCTCATCAGATGAAGTGAAGGCAAAGCTCATAGAAGAAGATGCAAGAAAGAAATCTCAAGATTATGAATCCAAAAGCGAGGCAGCATTACAATCAAAGAATGCATACAAAACGTTCTCGAAAAAGAAGTTGAAATGTTATTCCTGTGGAGAAATTGGGCATAAGAAGCCAGATTGTCCAAAACGTAAAGATCAGGATAAGAATTCAAAAGGGTATAAGAAAACATTACTCACTACTACAATGTTAACAACATCTTCAAAATCTGATTGGATAATTGACTCAGGCGCCACATCACATATGTCTCCAAACAACAACTGGATGACAAATTTCAGTGAAACTAAGAAAACTAATATCTCAGTTGCAAATGGAGAAGAAATTTTGTCAAATGGTATGGGAGATGTGACAATCAACCTAAATCATAACAAATATATTGTCACAAAGACAGTTAAAAATGTGATGTATGTACCTAACCTATCAACAAACCTTTTGTCAGTGAACGCAATGACTGAAAAGGGACTTGTTGTGTCATTTGATAAATTTGGCTGCAAGGTCTACGATGAATCAGATTATTTTGTCAAAGGAAGAGTAGAATTCACTGGACACTTGAAAAATGGGTTATATATTGCTGACACATGCAATAAAGAACCAGTGAGGGCGTTATCTGCCACTACTTCAGATCACATGTTATGGCATAAACGCTTAGGTCACTTGAACAGAAGAAGTATGCGATTACTGAAAAGTTTGGTAGCAGGTTTACACTTTGGCCAAGAAAATAATGAACCTTGTATTCAATGTATTGAAGGAAAGCAGACTGTTCAAAAATTTCCCAGTAAAAGTTCGAGAAGAGCAACTGAGTTATTAGAACTTATCCATAGCGACATAGCAGGGCCGATGGAAGAGACTTCATGGGGTGGAGCAAAGTATTGCCTTATTTTTGTTGATGATTTTAGCAGAAAAACTTTTGGCTATATACTGAAAACAAAAAGTGAAGTTTTATGTAAGTTTCGAGATTTTAAAGCTTTGGTGGAGAACCAGACAGGAAAAAAGATAAAACGTCTCAGAAGTGATAATGGTTCAGAGTACGTCAATAACGATTTTAAAAATTTTCTTAAAATTCACGGCATAATTCATCAGACAACCATTCCGTACACTCCACAACAAAACGGAGTAGCGGAACGAACTGATAGAACTCTTGTAGAAAAAGCTAGATGTCTGTTGTTTGATGCGAATTTGGGAAAACGATATTGGGCTGAAGCCATGAACACCGCCATCTATTTGAAGAATAGATCACCTACCGCTGCTGTGAAGGAAGCAGTACCCGAAGAAGTTTGGACAAACGAAAAAGTAAACCTGTCGCACTTGAAAATATTTGGTAGTGAGGCACAAGTGCATATACCAAAGCAAAAAAGACACAAATTTGATAAAAAATCACGTCAATATTTGATAATGGGTTATTGTGAAGCATCGAAAGGCTACAGACTATCAGATCAGCAGAATCCCCGCAAAATAATTGAAGCACGAGATGTGGTTTTTATAGAATCTGTGAAAATTCACTCCGATGATTCACAAGGCACTCAACAAAATAATCACGAACAAGTTGCAGTTGAACATCTATCACAAATCAATTTACAGGGTAACAGTTCTTCAATAACTGAAAATATTGATAATGTTACTGAAGAAATTTCCGATGAACAGGAAAATATTGAAAACACGTGTTCAACTCCAGAAAACGAATCTGAAATTAATTATCAGATTAGACGATATCCTTCAAGGGAAAGAAAACCTCCTCATAGATATGACGATGTGGAATATTCTTATTCATCAGTAGTATGTAACTCTACCTACCCCATAGATATAACAGATGCTCGTTCAAGATCTGACAAGAAACTGTGGGAACGTGCAATGGAAGAAGAGTTGCGATCACTAGCTGAAAATGAGACCTGGGAGCTTGTTGACCGTCCTCGTGGAAAAAATGTGGTCAAATGCAAGTGGGTTTTCAAACTTTAGATTGGAGCAGATGGAAAAGCCCAAAGACATAAGGCGAGACTTGTAGCAAAGGGATTCTCTCAAAAATTTGGGGAAGATTATGTAGAAATCTTTGCACCGGTTGTAAGACTCACCACAATAAGAATATTATTTGGACTAGCTGCAGAGCTGAATTTGGAAATGGATCATATTGATATCACCACCGCATTTTTGAATGGAAATCTCGAGGAAACTATATATATGAAGCAGCCTTCAGGTTTTATTGAAAAAGGAAATGAAAGGAAGGTGTGTAAACTTAAAAAGGCCATATATGGTTTGAAACAATCAGCCCGTTGCTGGAATATGAAAATTCATAATTTTTTGATAAACATTGGTTTTAAAAGATGCGGATATGATTCTTGTGCATATATTAAAAATGAGGAAGGCAAAATAATCATAATTGCTCTTCATGTAGACGATTTTTATATTTTTTCGAATAGTGCACATGAAACAGAAAAACTGAAAAAGGAAATTGGTAGACATTTCAAGATGAAATATCTTGGAGAACTTAAGGAATGTTTAGGAATGAGAGTTATAAGAGATAGATTAAATAAAACAATTACTCTTGACCAGAAAAATTACATAGAAACTATTTTGAAAAGATTTGGAATGGAAAATTCAAAACCAGTGAGTACTCCATTAGAACCAAATTTAAAGTTGGGAAAATCTTTAGAAAACGACTCTCAGTATCCTTATCAAGAACTCATCGGGGCTTTGATGTATTTGTCAGTATGTACACGTCCTGATATCACATATTCGACAAGTTTCATGAGTCAGTTCAATAATTGTCATGATAAAGATCATTGGAATTCAGCGAAGAGAATTCTTAGATATTTGAAAGGTACAATGGACCACTGTCTATGTTTCCAGGAAAGCCGAAAACCTATTCAAGGTTATGTTGATGCTGACTGGGGTAGTTGCATAGAATATCGTCGTTCATACACCGGTTTTGTGCTGACATATGCTGGAGCTGCTATTAGCTGGCAATCTAGGAAGCAAAAAAGTGTTGCACTTAGTACAACTGAAGCAGAATACATGGCAATAGCTGAAGGAGTAAAAGAAGTTATGTACGTTAAGGGATTATTCAATGAACTATACAAAGAATGTGAGTCAATTGTGGTCTATAATGACAATCAAGGAGCAAACAAACTTGTGTACAATCCAGTTTTTCACAATCGTACTAAACACATCTCCATTAAATATCATTACGTGCGAGAGCTGGTTGAGAAGAAGGAAATATCGGTACTTTATCTGCCTACGGAAGAAATGCCAGCTGATATATTAACTAAGCCATTGTTTAGACCAAAACATTCATTTTGTGCTGAACAATTTGGATTAAGAAGATTACAGTGATTTCATTAATATGTTTGACATGAGATTAAGTGAGGGTGTTAGAATGTATCTTAGTAATCTAATGTCAAAATAGTATTTTTATATAGTTAGTAATTGTGTCAATGTTTTAAGATGATTATGTTAATGTCATGAAATATGAAATAAAATAAAACAGAGATTTTTCTACTATATTATTGTACAATTTCACCACTGGAACAACAGATGAAAGCAGCCATTGAAGCAATGAGCTCTTCTGGTAATCATTCCCAAAATGGTGTGGGAATGCCTAGACAAACTTAATGGACTAGACGAGAACAATATAGTCATCTTGCTGTGGATTCCAGGAAACACTGGAATAGAAGGAAATGAAATAGCAGATAAGCTAGCAACGAAGAAGACTGAAATACCATTTTGGGGGCATAAAACTTTTTGCGGAAATATTCTTCTGGGTGACTACAACCTGTTGAGATCAAATGAATTCTTAAGTCAAAGTAAAAATGTGCTAAGAGATTCAACAGAGATCCCAATGGGAAAAAACTCAAAATAGTGGAGGAAGAAGAATGTAGATTTTGTGGCATGGAAGAAGAAACCTCCATCCACAAACTTTCTAATTGCACAGCAGCTCAGAATCCTAGAGCACAGCACCTGGGAGATTGCTGGATAGAAGAGGAACATTTACATGAGTTGAAGCCTGCAGATATCCTAAAATTCCTCCACCAAGTGACTAAGTGGAAGTGAGGGAGCACAATAGATCTTTTAGGTTTCAGGGAATGTCAGTCCAAAATACATACCTTCCCTGCTTTACCAATAGTATTCTTGCTCGCTGTTTTTCGTCCGTATTTTGACCTACTTCGCAGCATATTTTGATCACAAATCGAAAATATACGGTTTTTAGCTCCATATCTGTATTTTTCAAAACCGTTTCCCACTCCAAAATCGAACGCGCATACCACTGCAACTTCACGTGGGTTTTTCTTACGTGAAACAAAATCTATCATGGATTCCAAAGATCATTATGCGACAATATTGTTTCACAACGACTACCTTGAGTATGAACAAAGTTTCTAACGATGGCTTATCGTTTTTGTCTGTTAGTTTGTGTTTGTAATGACAAAGATGAGTATTAAGAACATAATATATACTTTGTTGTAGTATTATAATTATTCCAGTGATACATATTTCCCTTATTCAGAGAAAGTACAAAGAGTATTGTCCCCATTTACAATGTTTTTGCTTCAACACTCCAACGATTCACTAATGGATAAATAAAACTTACCCTTTGAAAAGGATTATAATGAATGTGGTGATTACCTACGCATGGAGCGCTGTCGGTGCACATTCAAGGAATAAATACAAAACATAAAGAAAAACAGGTGAGGAAAGCCTGACCTCGTAAACTTCATAAGATAACACTTATCAACCCTTGTATGTAACATCATCTATCATAACAGCGGAATTGTAAGCGCAGAGCAAGCGTCCTTATCTTGGTCGTGGCAGGGGTGCGGCGCTCATCTGCATAACTCACAACAGGGTTGAACTCCAGAGATATTTCGTCATTGTATCTATTATCGATAACTATTATTCTCCATATTTATTTCCACAAAAAATTTTTCGTAACCATCAGAGACTATTCGAATTTCAGATAATAATAATTAAAATCACAGCATTTTTTAACAGATTAACTTTATCGACAGCTACGACATTTAATATTTCTTACCAACTTAATTGTCTTGGTGACCTGTTTTTGTTTATTTCTTGACTTAAAATCGGACACACGCACTAAATGGACTCAACTCGGGTCGGTTCAATGAAGCTCAATACAATTTTTTTTATTCCTATACACAAATAAATTGAAGCACGTGCACTACTGCTTTGGAACGGCAGAGTTGAGGCATGGCAACATCGGTGGTATAGCAACTATTGACGGAAAGTCTGGCGGCCATATCCACTTTGTGTAGTGTTTATTCAGACTGTCAGTGTCACATCACAAAAACCGACTCGGCAAGACATTCTTGTTGAGACTGTCTTCGAAAATTTTAACAAATTATATCGCGAATATTTTCTCGGTTTGATTTCATTTTTCGACTGACTCTACTTTAAAAATTTATAGACCGGGGAAGTAAGAATATCAAATGGAAAAGTATGGGTTACTGAACTCTATTTTTCCTAATAGAGTAAGATCCCAGAGCGATAAGACATAACTTATTTTCAAATAGATGAAATGTTAGGTTCTCGTGTGCTTTGAACACCTGTGTGTTTGTGGAGCTATCCTAAGGGCACCTGGGCAGATATCAGGTGAGAAAGATGACTAAAGATAAGAGTTACTTTACTTAAATTTAAATGTCTGATTTTTATATATGTTTGGTAGAATAATATTCTAGGGTAGTATCATAAGTGTCAGACACTTTCCATGGACCAAAACTTTCGTCAGACGCTTTAAAGCTTCACAAAAAATAAATAATAGTATATTAAGTATCAAGAACGGTAAGGGTTGTTTACCGGTTCGCTACGCTCAGCCTCCAATTTTGCTGGAGACCGATATTACCCTTAACGTTCGAAATGCTTATAGCATTTTTTGCGCGATCGTATTGAAATAAGCTTCGAATAAAATAATTTAAATATCTTCGGAATGAACGAAATGTCAAAAGTGACATTTATACTTCTCGATCAGTTTACCGATGTCTGAACGGTAAGTAAATCACTTACCGACGTGTTAGACTTAGAAACCAGAAACACAACCTATACCGTCCTGACAAGCGATGCTGTAAATAAACAAAAAAGATCGATCGCGCGAAAACATTATTTATTGTCACATGTCTGACACTTTCAAATATGTCATCATGGCAACTATTATTAAGTTATATGTGCTACAACAGATTCGAACTATACTGAATACTGTACGTTTACGGAGCTTGTGGAGCTTTAAAGCGTCTGACAAAAGTTTTGGTCCATGGAAAGTGTCTGACACTTATGATACTACACTAGAATATTATTCTACAAAACAGATATATAAAAATCAGACATTTAAATTTAAGTAAAGTAACTCTTATTTTTAGTCATCTTTCTCTGATATCTGCCCAGGTGCCCTTAGGATAGCTCCACAAACACACATGTGTTCAAAGCACACGGGATGCTACTGAGAACCTAACATTTCATCTATTTGAAAATAAGTTATGTCTTATCGCTCTGGGATCTTGGACTATAACGAAAGTATGAGTTGAATAGATGAGGCTTTTACTTGATGAAGATCAATACTAAAGGACATATGCATGCGCAGACTTTTTTATTAAGGGGGGGGGGCAAATATCAAATCGGAATCTTTTGATGAAAAAACAAAGAGCTGTGCCCGCCGAAACATTGATTTGGCATATCGTCACCCTTCAGTTTATCGCAGTTCATTTTAAGAATGAAAAACCGCTTCCTCTTATCATTGAAAGAACGTTTCCAGAAGATTTAACTTGAATGATTCAGGTTATACATTTAAAATTTCAAAATTTTGATTCAAACAAAATGAATTTAGTCTGGGAGCGGTCAATGCTGCCGTGTGTAATAATAGGTCCAAGGATAAAAAAACTTACATTTTATGAGCCGCTGAATCCGAATGTGCCCGGAGTTTAAACAATTGCGATTTAAACAAAACGTACTGGTTTTTCGCAAAAACGCCTGGCATATTCGGATTAAGCGGTTCAAATTACATGAGAATATCACTTTTTTATCCTTGGACCTATTATTGCACTCGGTAGCATTGACCGCTCACAAAATATACACTGTGTCCACTCAAGTTCGCACCATATGGGAAACTTTTTTAATGTTTTCGTAACGAAAAAAAGTTATTCTGATTAAAAAGTTCTGCATGTTCAAAAATAAAAAATACAATCATGAGATATACATTTTTTTCAGTTTTATACGAAGTTTGTAGAAAAAATGAATCTTTCTCAAGGGTAAAGTACCTTTTAATTTGACAATATCGAGAAATGTTATGGAAAAAATAGGTTTTGTGCTTGTTTAATATTAGGTGTGTTCTTTTTGACTGAGATTTCAGCTCACTTCAGTTAAAGTGATGTGAGTAAGCACCAAAAAGAACGACCTACTGAATTGAAACGCGAGATCTGCCGTCACATGCGTGAATAAGAGACATAAAACATATAAACATAACCTATCTGGAATCTAGATCTCCAATAACCACGCTTGATTCCTCCCCTCCACTTTATTTCCGACTCAAGTCCAACTGATACCCCCTTACAACACATTCAGCATCGGTGAAGGGTGAGGAAAAATCTCAGCTTACTTCGATGTGAGTGAATAAAAAAGAACGCGCACATTACCGATGTGTGCTGAGATTAACTGAGATCTCAGTCAAAAAGAACACACCTATAGTCTCTATTCTCTAATCACTACGCTACCATATTTATGCGTCGAATTCTAGCGCCTTCTGACAGTTAGGCTAAACTCAGACCACAGAATACACCAGCCAAACAAGAAGCGAAAGCCGGCGTAAATCCTTTGATCTTTTGGGGGCAAAATTTCGTGACCTTCAAACTGACATTGACAGATAACGGATCAAGTTACACTGAGAAAATTGTTAAAAAATGTAAATTAAATGTTAAC